>LOEQ01003179.1:43001-61041 GCA_001685075.1 Bramus lutescens | reverse complement strand
AAAAAAAGAAAAGAAAAAGAAAAAATTAGGAGATTTCACATATATTTTTAAAATACTTATTTTTATTTTGTGTTATCTTAATTATGGTTTTTATTGCTTAATTATGGTTTTTATATACCATGACCAAATAGCAAGTTGGGGAGGAAAGGGTTTGTTTGGATTACACCTCCAGATTCTACATAAAATAACAAGATCAAGTTAGGATAGAATCTCAGGCATGGCTGGATCTTGGAGGCAGGAGCTGATACAGAAACAATGAATGGGTGCTGCTTCCTGGCTTGTGTCTCATAGCTCGCTCCACCTGATTTCTTATAGAACTGGGACCTCCAGCCCAGGGATGGCACTGCCCACCATGGGCTGAGCCCTATCCCCATTGATCACTAATTGAGAAAACATCTTATAGCAGGATCTCATGGAGGCATTTCCTCAACTGAGGCTCCTTCCTCTCTGATGACTCCAGCTCATGTCAAATTGACACAAAACCAGCCAGTACATAATTCTATGAATGTTTTGCCTCTGTGTATGTATGTGTACCACATGCATGCTGTACCTGTGAATGCCAGAAGGAGACCTTGTATCCCTTTGAACTGGGGTTATAGGTGGTAGTGAGCTGCCATGTGTGTGCTGGGAACCAAACCCACGACTTGTAGAACAGGGAGTGCTTGTACCTGCTGAGCTTTCTCTCCAGATCCACATGTACTCTTTTCCAAATTAACCAATAGCTCAGCTTTCCTCTATCCCTCCCCCTCCCCTTTTCTTTTAGTGTGCCCTTTGCATTCTGATATAGGGTACTGGTCTCCAAAAGCAGTGTAGGTAAGACAAGGGCTTTTACATTCAGAATGCTGCCTTCTCGTAGGCTCCGCCTAAAACAGTTCACAGTGTCTCGGTCACAAATACTGTTTTTCCAAAGTCATGCTGAGACCCCAGTGGCGTTTCTTACTTATAGCAGCACCTCAGTCTTTCTAGTGGAACAGGAATTCTCACATCCTGACAAGCAATGTCTACTCCTGATCTTGTCTGTGGCTCCAAATCCCACTCCACCTTGTTCTGTTTCCTCGATGGAATAACGAAGACCATCTCTATTCATCTTACTCCCATGCAGCATCAATTACTTTCAATCTGGTCAAAATTTTCACTCATGGCTGGTAACTGCTGCTGCAAACGGCACAACCCAGAATTCAGGTCTTGTAAAGGCAGAGAGGATTTTCCCTTCCCGTACTGAGTCTATGTTCCCTGAAAGGGAGTAGACCCTACATGGTAGTCCGATGACTCAATGCCATTACAGGTGCTTATGACATACAATTTGGGGTCAGATGGAAATGAAAAGGAACCAACTGACTGATCCACCTGACTTTTCCTGTCTCGTTGGCAGGTTTTGGGAGATGGCCTTTACTTTCACTGGCCTCAAGCTGCAGGGATCACTGGGGCGATTTGGCAAAACAACCACTAGCGACATAGAGGGTTACACGGAGCTTCCAGATGGGAAGGTGAGTCTGGCTGTGGCTCCTCGGTTGTTAGTGTGCGTGTGAGTGAAAACAGCTGGATATTGACCACATAGTCAAAGACTGTCAATGATAACAGATATTGTAATTATCAATATAGTGCAGACCTCATCTTACTTTTTCCTAACTCTCTACTGAAATAAAGCATTTTCCCTAAAAGTTTTGTAATCCATATGTATGCCCCATTTCCTGGTTTTGCTAAACATTCTATGCATATGAAGTATTAATATAGTGACATGCCCATTACTTTTAAGTGATGTCATGGAATTATAATGATTTATATTGTCTTTATTGTTTTTGTCATGATATTCCAAGGGTCTTGCAGGGCCAAGGCTTTACTCAATCTTGTGTCTTTTGTTTCAGTGTCAGAATGTCATTAAGGAAGATGACATCATCTTACAGAGATATCTACAACATTGTAGAATTGTAAAGCCATTTGTCAGTTGATTTTCTGACATTGTTAGTTCACTTTTCCTCTGCTCTTACAGATCTTATGGCTAAATAAATAAATAAATAAATAAATAAATAAATAAATAAATAAACCTAAAATGATAGGCACCCAGGATCCGTTCTCCTTTAGCATCTTATTGGACCTCCTATTAGAATGAGTTACACTGTCTTACTTGTGATCACTTCTCTTATAAGAACATGCCAGCACACAAATGTTACTCTAAGAAACCAAATTATCTGGTCATTTATTATCTGGTCATTTAAGTGTCAGCTAGAACAATGTATAGGAGGAAGTGAAAAACACTAGGCTAGTCAGTCTAGCAAAGTTAGTGAGTTTCAGGCTCAGTCAGGGACTCTGGAAGAATCACAATAATAATACGGGTGGGAAGGAAGACGCTGGTGTTGACCTCTGGCCTCCACATGTACTTGCATGTAGTACACAGTCACCTACACATGCATGTACCACTCACTTCCCTCCTCTGATACACGCTTTAGGTGCTGGTTAAATTGTAATCCCAAATCTATATAGCAATCTTAAATGAGTCTGTCTTCAGATTCTGAATACTTGTTAAGGTAAACATCGACGTCGCTTTTCTTTAGAGCGTGGCATAAACTGTGTCTCTGGAAGCTCTGTAGAGTCTGTGTTGAGGTGAGGGGAAGCAGCCATTTTAAATGATAAAGCCACAGAAGGAAATATTCAGGGTCAGGAATGAATATCAGGGACCTAGAGGGTGGAGCAAGTTAAGACATGCTGGAAAAGAGTGGACACTTTAGTTGAAAAGTGTGTTTGGGCCCTAGAGTGTGTGAGGAGTCTAACAGACCAGCAGAATCATTGCATGTCGGGAGAGCAACGTTAGAAACGGGAGAAGCAGTAGATATATGTGGTCATAAGATTCCTGGTAGGCTGTCAGGAGGGAAATCTGGAATCAAGATGATGAGCTAGGAAGGAAGCTATTACAATCAGAAATAAAAGAGCTGGTGGGGACATCCTGCTCTGAGTACCAATGGAAAAAAAAGCCGGCTGTGCGTGACCAACGGTTCAGAAAAGAATGCCTTGTGAATTTGGTCAGTTTAGGTAACTGTAACCATTGAACAGTTAATTTCATCCAGGTTGAGGTATAAGCCTCCGTGGTCCCTGGAGGTTAGCAAAGGGGAGGGAGACAGAGGGAGATTGGACAATGGTAGTCAAAGTACAAATACACAGGAGAGCTGTCTTCTAAAGTGCACAACCATTTCTGGACAGTTTAGTGAAGAACTTGAGACAGGCATGCAAAGCTTCCCCACACACGCATACGATGCATGTTGAAGGAGAAGGAAATGCTAATAATCCTGACCTGACCATCACACATTGTATAAGTGGACTGAGTTATCGCATTGCAGGAGTAAACACACACAATTAGTGTTCACCAAAGAAAACACTCACATAAAAAACAAGCTCAAGACTCCACTACTGTGAGCTGAAGCCTAACAGCAGGCACATAGGCAAGTGAGGCAAGATTAGCGAGGAAGACGGAGCTAAAGCCATCAGTTCCTGTGGATGAGAAGGGTAGAGGCTACCCCAGAGTTTCCCATGGTGCCTCAGTCCACACTAAGGCTCTGCGGAAATCAGACTCTCCTAGTCTAAGATGCATAAGTATCTGGGAAATCAAAATGCCAGTTTCTTTGGCCACTTGCTTCTGAGGGAGTATTGTCAGAGCGGGGACTTCTGAGTCACAGCTCTTGAACCAGAATCTTGGCTCCTGTGGGAAACTTAAGGGCAAGTTATCTAAGTGTTTGTGTTTCAGTTTTCTCAAAATTTTCTCCTGTGTAAAACAGAGAGATAAGGTCAGAGTCATCCCTGGCCTATGCGATTCCCTTGTGGAAGTGAGAGCAAAGCTTTAGCTAGAAAAATAAAGTAGCCACATGCACAGCTGCATAAGGTGTTGCTGGTGAGTGTACCTAGCACACATGGCTTTGGGCACTAAACACCAATGTCAATAAAGTATTCGGGCAATACTTGGCACAAAGCCCATACACTGTAAGTATTACTTATTATTACATTCATTAAGTCTTCTGAGAACCAATGTTTGATGGCACGTTCTTTGGGAACTGTTGAATCACACAGATTAATTTGGGGGCAGTCCCAAATATTTTCCTTGTTTGAAACTGAGCTATACTTTGCTCAGTTCATCAGTGGCCTTGCAGCTTAGCCCTTAGAAATAGAATCTCATCTATGAAAGACTTTAAAAATCCACTTTTGATCCAGTCATTTAACTCCCAAATCTCACCCTTAAGAGTTGGATACAGAAATCTACCATGAGCACTTGTGAAGAACTTGCCACTCACATACCTTCTGGTCACAGGGTGCTGGGAAAAAGGGCATCGAGATGTAATTGGAGGTTAGATCTGTGGTGCTGGGTTTTTCTTTGTTTCCATGCTCAAACTTTATAGTTGAAAAGAAAAAAAGAAAGAATCTGAAAGCAGCTCTCGCCTGTTTGAGGTCCACATACAGGTACTTAGTTCTTATGCTCGCTTCTTTTTCCATGCCTGCCAGGTGCTCTCGGGATCGGAGTGGGGCAACCTGCTGCTTTGGGAAGGCAGCCTCATCAAGGTGGAGCTCTGTCGAAGTGGCAGGAAGTCTTGTCACCAGGGTCCCATTAACCAGATAATGCTGGATGAGGGGGAAGTTATTACCGCCGGCTCAGACGGCTGTGTCAGGGTAAGGCAGCAGCCCTTCACTTAAGACTTGCAGATCACGTGGGTGGTTTTGTCTTATAGGCTGCTTCGTGAAGGGGATCGATGGTCACTTATTTCCGAGACTGACTCGTTTTAAATAGTGCTTCTCACACAGTAAATATTTGCATTCTTGTCAATATTACTTGAAACGTTGTGAAGGGATCTCTTGCTCTTGCGCCTCAGGTGTTGACATAGAAGCCTCAGATAATGAAAGCTCATCTTAGCGCCATATAAACAGTGGCCACACATCCTTTCAAAATGCCCACTGGGCATTTTCTAAGGAATGAAAATGCTGAACTTTCTTTCTGAAACAGGTTCTCACTCTGTGGCCCTTACTAGCCTGGAACTCACTATATCAACCAGACTGGCCTTGAACTGTCAGAGATCTGCCTGCCTCTGCTTCTCGAGGGCCGGGCTTAAAGCTGTGTATCACCAAGCTGGTAGTGAGAATGCAAGTTAGAGATAGTCTCAGAGGTGTGTGCATGGGGGTTGCTGTGTGTACAGTCCTTCCCCAAGTCTCCTGGGTTGCTTTTCTGTTCTATGCTTCCCAATCTCCCTGTACGGCACCTTTTGTGAACCATCACTGTTCTTAAACTCTGTGATTTGCCTTGCAGTCCTCTTGGTGCATGGTTTTCTGGGGCCTTCTAGCTCTTAAATTCCTTGAGACCAATTTGCCCTGTTCATATATTCTTAAATGTATGGGCTTCCCCTGGAGGGTGGTCAACTTAGAGAAAACTGTCTCTCCCTTTCCCAGAAGCTAGCAACCACCAATAGCTTCGTGGCTTGGGGTGGAATTGTGTGCCTAACTCCCCTCACTGTGTTGGGATGTGGTCTGGCTAGGGCTTGTGTGGGCTCTGTGCACGTTGTCCCAACTGCCATGAGTTCATATGTGCAGCTGTGCTTCTGCCCAGAAGATAATGTTTCCTTATAGCTATCCACAACCCCAGGCTCTTACTTTCTTTCCATCTCATGTTCTGCAATAACCCCTGAACCTTTTGGGGAGACGGGGACATATGGGTGTAATATGTTCCATTTAGGAATGAGCATTGTACAGCCTCTTACTCCCTATACCTTGGCCAGTTATAAGTCATTGTGTTAATCAAAATAAAAAGAAAATAAAGCTTTGCAGATGAAGATTGAGAGATGCACTGATCTATAGGTGTAAGAGTGAGTCATTTGGAAGTTGATGTTGATCTAATACTATGTCCAGTTGATTGCATACTAGTAATAGGTGCTTTCTTAGAGACTATAACCTTTCTAGGCATAGATTCTTAGCCAGATAATGGTGTCAGGTATGAGTTTCATCTTGTGGAGTGGGGCTTAAATCCAACCTGAAAGTTGGTTACTCCTGTGATGCATGTACCACTTCTGCACCAATGGCTATGTCTTCCTCGGCCAGTCATTACTATAGCTCTCAGGGTCCACAGCTGGGTATGACTGATGCTTGTTTTTCTCCTCCAGTAGCATGGACAGCACTTTCTGGCACTACGAAAGCTAGCCTGTAGGGATGAAGCTCCCACATCTGTACCAACTTGATTTTGCCATGTTACGTGACTTAAGCATATGGTATCTTCAGCAACAGGGTCTCACCATCAAATTCTGGGGGTCCATCAAGGGCAATGGCAATAGCCTGTGATGTTGAGTGGTCTATGGAGCCTCACTGGCCAACAACTCCAAAAGAAGTCGCTCTTATCTGACACCTCTTATTTATTCACCTCTGGGGTATAGTGGGAGCATTGTTGTATTATAAACTACTTTCTTGTTGATTTTGTAAGATATGGGACTTTGAGACAATAGATACTGCTGACATCATAGATGACACTGGATTGTTGGAGATAGAGCCTATTAATGAACTTCTAGTAGACAAGAATGTCAACCTCTTCTCAATGATAAAGATGAATGAAATTGGAAATAATTTTTGGCTGGCTCAGGTATGTTACAGTGTTCTGTTTTGACTTTTTAACTGTACCAGGATATAAACTTAAAATAGAAATAAAATTGATTGTTTGGACTAGAGTGCTCCAGAATGTTACAACATTCTGTGATTGCTTTTCTTAGTATATGTTTATAGTCTTAAATATGTAGAAGACATTTTTAATATATTTCAGTCACACTATATAATATATGTAAGCACTAGATGCTATTGTTGGTCCTCAATTTAGCAAATCACAAATAATAATTTTAATTTGGTGAATGTTAAAAATGATAAAATATTATTAACTATTTAATTTTTTAGGATGCCAATGGAGCCATATGGAAGCTTGACCTTAGCTTTTCAAATATTGTAAGTGCCTATTTTTCTTATTTTCTCCTAAATGCTATAGTAAAAATTCTTTGATAATTTTTAAAATCTGCTCCATCTTTCTCCACGTAGATCAGATGAAAACAGGACTATGTCATTCTGCATTGCATGTCTCCTAAACACATGGGTACCCATGTGATCCTCACACCTGCCCTACTGAGCAGGCAGGGAGACCAGGGGGTGGCATTTGATGGGATCTGTGTAAAATCAGTCATTAACTTTAGAGCCAAAACTCCATCTGGCTTTTCTAATTCCGAAGTTCAGCGCTTTTTCTAATATATCATACTTTAAAAGATTCTCTCTTAGAGTAACACTACCCATTGTGATACAGGATTCTATTTATATTTCTATATTTAATTCTGTATTTGATATCTGGTATGCTCTTTGTCTGTTCTCAGACCCAGGACCCAGAATGCCTCTTTTCTTTCCATTCTGGAGGCATTGAAAGCTTGGCTGTTTCTCCTCTCACTTATCTCATGGCCACAACTGCCTTGGACTGTAAGCATGAACTACCCCCCAACCCTCTGTGTGTGTTATACATGCATGCATGTTCATGTATATGTACATGTGTTCTGGTGTGTATGTATGTGGTAGCCCAAGAGTGACCTCAGGTGTCTTCCTCTATTGCATTCTACCCTATGTTTTGAAATGGTCTCTCACTAAACCTTGAGTTCACCAAATGGTTAGACTAGCCAGCCAAGAAGCTTCTGGGATTCTCTTGTCTCTGCTTCCCCAGCTCTGGGGTTACAGGCATGCTGGCTTTTTCATAGATGCTGGGGATCCCAGTTCAAGTCCTCATGTTTGTGATGCAGGCACTTCACCATCTGAGCCATCTCTCTAGTCTTGTAAATGGGAACTCTTAGTGACAATATATCTGGCCTTGTTTGTATGCAAATTTAAAACATGTGCTATTTAAAGTGTTTGAATCCTCTCCCAAAAAAGAAACCTGCTAAATATAAGCAAGATGGATTTTGGAGAAGGAAGTGCATAGACAGCAGCAGACACAATTAGAGATTGGAATAAAGACATAATTATAAGTTACTTATAAAAATGCTATTCATTTTAGTACCCACAGGCATGCCCTTTCTGTTCTCATCACCTTTTTTTTTTCTCTTGACTTTGGGTATTTATGATCATGTAGACTGAGCAAAGAACCACGTTTTGTTGGTCAAGCACAACCTGTGCCTCTTCTCAAACTATCAGAGAGCCCATGAGATGGAGAAAAATAAACTCTAAGGGAAGAGATGGAGAGGGTGACAGAACACATGTGATGTGGCCATGAAAGGACCAATTCTGGGGATAGGTGGAGACAGCAGGGATGGGCCTAGGAGATGAAGGAGAGCAGATGACGTATGTGATGCAGAAGAGAAAGGACCAGTACTGGGGATAGGTGGAGACAGTGGGGATGGGCCTAGGAGATGAAGGAGAGCAGATGATGTCTGTGTGTGGGCAAAATCAACTAAAACTAGTATGCATGAGCATGCCACAAGGAAATCTGCTACTATGTGTGTTCATTTAAAAATGATTAAAAAGAAAAAACTAAATATAAAATTAAAAAGCGGTTAGGCTATCAGTTGATCTGAGTTACGGCATTTAATCCTGTAAAAAGTGAGCCAAGATTGTTTAAAGAAATAATATGTCTATAATTTGTTTCTTTTAAAACTGTGTGTGTGTGTATTTTTTCTGTAGGTTCTGTTCACATCTATGATTTTGCTAGCAAAACTCCTTTGGTTCAGATGAAATTCAAACAAGGAGGTACTTCGCTCACTTGGGTGCCCCTAACAGTAAGTCTGTTGTTTTAATCAACTTCGAACAAAAAAAAAAATGAAAAATCTACTGTATTAGAGATATTTTATGATATATAGTTCTTTTCTAGATCAGAACTTTAGAAGTATAAATGTTTCAAGTTAGTTTATTTTACCTAGAACATTGCAGAAATCATTTCCTGATTTCACGGTTAAGGGTTCGTTTGTTTTGATGAAAATATATTTTTGTGCCATCTGTGGCATAAAACAGATCTGTTTTGCAAAGAAACCATGCAACTGCATTTGAGCCATTGTCTGTCCATGCAACCATGCTTTTTACACAGCATGGAACTATTTGGGGAGTGATTAATTATTATTGTTTGGGGATGAAATCACAGTGAAATTGGTTCAGGCACGCTGCATATCTGGCTTTCCATTATTGTTTGGATAAAGACTACTTTCAATGTACCTTGTAAGATATCCTGTGTCCTGGTGTCTTCCAGTTTCTCCCTCCAGCTCTTATGGTAACATGGCTTTTTCCCTCTAGTCTGGCTCCCATCAGGCTGATTTTTCCTTGAATTCTGCTTTCTCCTGACACTGGACCTTTGCACAGGCTCTGTCCAGCCTCAAAGGTTCTTGCTCCTCCTTGTGTCTAGTTAGTTCGTGACCAGACAGACACCAGTCCGATCTCAGCTCCACCATCTTTGCCTTAGGGGAGTCCTCAGTCTAGGTTGGCTTTATTACCTAAACGCTCTAAGTGGCTATGCTTCTTTCCTTTGTCACCTATGTTAGCTCATATTTCATACTCATTTACATGTTAATGGGGGACATCCAGTCTATTTGTGTTTACCCTGAACTGCTGGTGACAGATGCCTCTTACCCAGGAGACAGACACACTGTGAGTGTTTGCTTACTGTAAGCTTGACTTGCCATAGATTGCCCTGCTTGTGGTTATAATAGATAAATACCCTGGAATTGATGGAAGTTGCCATAACATGGAACCAAGAGTTGCAAAGGAAAGCCAGCACCACGTTACCAAATCTGAAACAAGATGTGGACATGTGTGTGTGTGTGTGTGTGTGTGTGTGTGTGTGTGTACTGAGAATTTCCTAATTAAATCCAGGTCCCTGTGTTTGATTTTCTCCCAAGGTGAGCTTCTCCGCTGCACAGCTTATCATAGGATTCCAAGATGGTGTTGTTCGTATTCTTGAACTTTATGATCCGAAAGGAGTTACACTTTTTGCAGGACGAAAGAAAATCTTAGACGCTGAGTTACATTTGAAACGTGTTTTCAAACCCCATACTGCTGAAGTCACGGCTTTAGCTTATGATCGTGATGGAGCGATACTAGCCACTGGGGTAAGTGCAAAATTTTCTCTCATTTCCTATTGGAATTCCATGTCCAGCTTCCCTTTTGAGTCCACCTACTCCATTGTGCCTTATTTACCAAAATTAATTCACATTTTTTCAGTGCAGTATGTATATAATACATGAGAATAATCTTATAAGTTATAATGCTTCTTTTAAATGAGTAGAAAATTTCAATCGGAAATCACATTGACGAAATCCTTCCAGTTCCTAGTTTATAACATGGGTGTGTTGTTACAGAGGGCCGCCTTAGGTGAGGGTATAAGTTCAGTGAGAGAGCTCCTATCTAGCATGTAGTGGGCTCTGCTTTGATCCTTTATATCCCCTAAATGCAATCTGCAACAAAAGCCTGCTTCAGATAAAGGAAACAACTCTACAATCTATGGGATATAGGAAGTGCGCAGAAGCACTGTGGAATTATTTTAGGGATTACATATATGTGTGTGTGTAAACACATATATATGGTAATCACATTCCTAGAACTATGAACTGAAACACTTGGGAAAATGAACAAACATTTGAATTCATATATATATATATATATCATATTAATTTGGAATGTGACCATTGAGTCTATAAGTATAAATCAGATAGACCACATGATATTAAATCTTTGTGCTCTATGAACTTGCTGCCATAGTAATATATATTGGCTGTACATGTCTCTTTTTTTCTAGAGTAAAGATCAAACTGTCTTCTTTTTTGATGTGGAAAAGGATTACAAGCCAATCGGTTATTTTAATACTCCTGGTCCTGTCTGCCAGCTGATGTGGTCCCCAGTCAGTCACGTAAGTCATTTGTATTGGTCCTGAAGAGTAAATCTCAGTGTCGTGCAGCTAGAGGCTCCCCATCCCCCAACTTTGGGCTACACTTTCTCCATTACTATGTGGCAAAAACCTATCCCCAAGTTGCCCCAACTAATTTGCCACCAATGTCAGCCAAAGACTGCAGGAGATAATCATTTGTCACAGAAGATTACTAGCTCCCTCAGAACATAGGGATATAAATGAATTATCCACAGCTCTTGAGGTGACTCTTATCAATGCCTTCTCCCACACAAGATGGCCACCTTGAAACGGCAAAGCTTCATTCCTGCCACTCTTGTCCTTGGCGTCACTTCCCAGGAAGGACAGGGCCCTACCAAACAGACTCTTCTACTTCTGCCTCCCTCTTCTTCTCCTTTTACAGCAGAGGAGCCGCCCCTCTTCCTAATTAGTGGTCATTCTGCCTCTTGTCTTTGGATTAGAATCCCTCTTTCAACGTTTTCTATTATTTCTCTCACTTTTCTGGCATATAAATTTAGCCTTACCTGCTGCCCACCGGGTAATTTTCAAGGGCAGTCTCCACCACTTACAGAAAACAAATCCACTGATCCTGTGTTCTGTACCTACTGCCCTCCTCAGCACCTAAGGAGGCCTGACCGACCGTCCCAGGACGCCGTTGCCTTCCATACTGCTCCATCCTTCCGTGGCTCCTGCCTGCCTTCTGGTTCTCTGATTCCACCAGGCAGCCCTTCTGAAGGCATCGCTAATACCCACCAGATTTCTGATTCTTATCTTCCTTGATATTGAGCATTGTTTGACCCCATTGACCTTTCCTTCCCTTTTGAAATATCTTCTTCCTCTAATGCTAGTGCTTCTAGGCTCCCAGTTCTCGCAGCTTTTTCAGCCAGTCGGTGTTTAACCTCTTAGTGCCGTGCCCTGCCTCTCTCTCCTCCTCCTGCCATTTCGCTCTAGCTGATGCTTTCCTAAAGCTCAAACGTGCCACAGGACATTGGCCACAGTATCGCCTCTTTACAGCACAGTGCTCACACCTCGACTCATTTTATAAAAATGTCTTATTTAGCCACTCCTTCCAGGTAAATGCCACCTTCTCGGGAAATCATGAACAACCTGGTAGTTCTTGTGGTCTCTTGGCAGGACTTTTGCAATTGCAATTTATTTTAATCTCTGCGAATTGATAATTGACAGGCTCTCCCTTTGGAGTCAAATTCTGTAACGGGAGCAGGGACAGCAGCTTTTCTTACAGTCCCGTCTCTAGCACGTAGCAAAATGCTGAGTGTGTGGTAAACAACTAATTATATCGAGATGGGGGTCTTGCCAGACGTTCAGGGCAAAAGAAAGTTCTGTGCTGGACAGATCAATCTGGGACCCATTTTGTGTGAACGGATATCACAGTTTAAGACTTCCTGAAGCGCACTTCTGGAGAGAGAAGAGAACTGGAAAGAGGGCAGAGATCTTGAGAGCATCCACGTTTAAATTAATTTAGGAAGGCAGAGATGGGTTGTCAAGGGCTGAGAAGTCATTCACACCGCAGATTTCCTCAGCATTTCCAACTAGAACATTCTGCTCTTTAGGCTGACAGGTTTCACAACCATGTATTTGGCTAAAGAAATAAGTTGTTGTATCTTTAAAGGAAACAAATATAAACCTAATTTTAGTAATTAGGTTAGTGATTAATAATTAAATAATAATAACTAATACTAATGATATAGTAATCATTAGTTACTGGGATTTTTACTAATAACTACATTGGTATATTACCTTTTAAAATGATCATTATATTTTCCCTGGCTTATTATCTTTCTGAATTTATAAAATTTGCCTATATGTAAATGATATTCATAACTTTCTGGTTAAGCCTGAAAGCACCTTGATGACCATCTGCGAGAATGGCTATGTCCTTGAATGTCCGAGTCCAACCATTAAGGATGTGGATGACCACAATGTCGTCTCCTATGAAATCCATGACATGGTCCTCAGATGTTTCCACTTCTCAAGTATCAAATCAAAGATTCTGGTATGAGATGTCCTTGAAACGTTCTCTCCCTTCTTTTCTTGCATTTGAAGACGAATACCCTATATGAGACTCTAGGAGAACACACGTGAAACAAAGGAAAACAGAGCCTGGCCTGAAGGAGACTTTACCCTGGCAGGAAGGTGGCTTAACTGTAGCAGAAGGCAGCAGTGGATAGACAACTAAAACCCAAGTACAAAGAAAAAAAGGAACTTCAGAGGGATGAGTGGGTTAAAAATGGCTGCCTGAGTGGAAATGCGTCTTCAGAGGATGGGAAGACAGAGAATGAGAGGCGAGGGGTAATAACATGGGAGACCCTAGAGAGGCACCATGTAGACAGTTCTCAGCGTTTCAGGAGGTGAGGAACAGTGGAATGGCAGCATGCAGTCTGTAGCAGATGTAGCTGGACCAGAGTTCAGGTCTCTTTAGATGACAACTAAGCCACACCAGTCTGAGTCACTGTGATTCCTTTGGAGAAAGGACTGGTGTGAAGAAATCATATAAACTAGGAAGTGAGTTCTCTAAATAGGAGGTGGGGCCACCAGTGTTGGGGGTCTCTACATTGGAAAGTTGGTGATACTGAGTGCTTACATCACAGGGTTCCAGGAGCTGGAAACAAGTTTCTTCATTGCCACATAGTTCCTGGGTTGACAGTGACAGACGTTGAGAGAAAAAAAAAGACAGCACTTTCCTCCTCTTATAGGAAGATTGGCATATTTCACTAAAATGGGTATCAAGGAGATGAAGCAGAAATGATGCTCATCACAAAGATTTGAATTTTAATGATAAAAATATATCACCAAAGAGTAATTATGTGTAAATGGTGTTGTTCTCTATCCGAGCTCTGGGTGTTTCTAGAACCCATCTTCCTTCTACAAATTTTGTCTTGCTCAATCACGGAATAACACAGTTTTTTTAAATGCCTACTATCTTTAAAAAAAAAGAGATTAATGGAAATTGAAAGGAGGGAAAAACAAAAGGAGTTGAAGGAGAAGGAGAAGGAAGCAAGGAAGAAGAGGCTCGCGGAGGAGAGGGAAGCATTCGGAGAAGAGGGATTACTGGTGGAGGAGGAGGATGAAGAGGAAGAAGAGGAAGAGGAGCCGCTGCCTGAGATCTTCATCCCACCAACCCCCTCTCCCATCCTCTGTGGCTTTTACTCAGGGCCAGGGAAGTTCTGGGTGTCACTGGTGAGTAAATATCATCTTAGCATCACTTTTAAATAAGTCTTCCCTTTGTATCTGTTGTCACTTAGCTCTGAACTCACCTGCTCAGGAACACCAAAGGGAGAAAGACTCAAGAGTCGCTGGACCAAGGGGTCCTCCCCCTGGATCTGTTTCGTTGCTGCTGTTGTTGGTTTGGTTTTGAATTTGAGAACAACAGCTTTTGTGGCAGGACTGTCCAGTGTCACTCTGCTAACGTGCATGCTGTGTGGTATTTGATTGACAGGAATCTGTATGTTTTCAGGTGGCCTCATTCCACCCCAATCAAAATAAAGAAGAATAATGGATGTCGCAAAGACTGATACAAGAGAGTGTCACAATGTGTGAGGAAGGTTATGTGTCCTCCACTTATGTACCGTATAGTCTATCATGAAACATTTCCCCATTATATTGCAAAGCAAGATTTTCTTCACACATGCACACACACTCAAAAATGCACACACACACGCACATGCACACACACATACACGCACACACACATGCACACATGCACACACACGCACACACACATGCACACTCACACACATTCACACACATACACACACGCACACATACACACACATAATCACGCACACGCGCAATACACACATACACACACATACATACACACATACATGCACACACATATACACACATGCACACATACACACACACGCACACACACTCACATACACACACACACACACGTGCACACACATGCCCTCCCTAAATATGGGAAGATTTCTCTGAGCAAAGTAGCAAGTAGTTCAAATTTCTGGGTATAAGCAAATATGAGAAAGCAGTTTGACAGCTTGACCATGAAGCAAATTAACGGCAGCTCCCACAACCGCCCCCCATCCCTATCATCTCCCTAGCAATGGAACTCTAGGATTTCAATACAGTCCAGGGGAAAGCATATTTACAATGTCCCCTTCTCGTTGGAGTAGGAAAAGCTAGCCTTGCAATACGCCCAAGAAACTGCAGGTAGATAGTTCAGCTTCTTTGCCTCTGATATCCCACTTGATCTGCTTCAAGCAGAAAAACAGCACTGCATGGCTTACTCTTGATTTTTCCTCTGGGCATGGGTAGCTCCCAAAACTTTCAAACATGGGATTTATGTGTGTGTGTGTGTTTTCTGGATATCTCCAGTGGACAAGGTTATCTGAAACAATCCAGTCTACACTGGCCAGAGTGAAAACTTAGTTTCCTGATATTTAAGGCTGATCATTTTGTTACTTTTTCTTTGTTATTTGCTCATTTATCTCATGCATAGATGTCCAGAACATTTAATTCACTTCCTTTATGAAGGGTCCCATCCACATAGAGAAGGAAAATAGGTCAGAACTATGTAGCTGCTACAAATTATCAGTAGTCTTCTCCTTGTGTAATGACATGTATTTTTCCCTAAGTTGCCTTTCCTGAAAAATTAATAGTGTTTAAAGTTACCGCAGACTGCAAAGTAACTGTGAAAACCATGATCTAAAAAGCTGGTGGTTTGAAACACTGTTTATTCAGAATACCACCTCAAGTCGTTAAACACAGTCCACTCAGAGGGGAAATCTCTCTTGTGCTGACTTCTAAGTAGAAGCTAATCATCATCATAATTACGTAATTGAATATTAATGGGCAGGGGAGCCGTAGAAATAATACCTACCTCTAACTATTGAGATCCTATAGCAGAGGATGCTTTAAAGCATTGTTTTGTGTTTTAAATTAGACCGGAACTAACCCCCGAGGGACTCATAAAGCACCTTTTGCTCTCTTCTGTCTTCCAGGGCAACTACGATTCTGGTTTTCTATATCACTGTCAGTTTCCCTCGTTTGTCACTGGCATTGATTTCCAGAAGCAGGAGGATGAACCATTTGATTTCCGCTTTCTTGAGGATACAGAGGACAATCCCATCCAAACATTCTCTTTCAGGTGAAGAGAACTTTAGAAAGGATTTTAGCACCTGTGTCTTTGTGTATCCTGGATGCCTGGGTTTATTTTCCCGTTGTTGTAATAAAGCACCCAAAAACACCTCAAGAGAGAAGGGGTCTATTTTAGGACATATCCAAGGTACAATCCGTCGTGGTTGGGACGTCAGGCAGCAGGATCCCATTATATCTGAAGTCAGAAGGAGAGAGCCAGGTATACAAACTAGTGTTCAGCCTACTTTCTTCATTGTATACACTCCAGACTCCCCTGTCGTGGAAATGGTGCCACACACACGATTATGCTGGGTTTTCCCCTTCTCCATTAAAATGATCAAATAATTCCTTACAGGTATTCCCTGCACCATTTCCCCAGCCTGAAGATCCAAAAAGCAAAGCAGCCAGCCACTGGCTCTTACCTCAGCTTCAGTCTGAAATGGCCATCCCACCTCCTGGAATTCCAGAATGAGACTGTGTTTAAGAGACGTTTTCTCCCGTTTTATAATCCTCTCTAGGGCTGGGATTAAAAGCTTTCACAGCCTGGTTTCTATGGCAACTAGTGTGGCTAATGGGATTAAAAGTGCATATCATTGTGGCTACCAGGATTAAAGGTGTGTGTTACCATAACCTGGTCTGTAAGGTTGACCAGCGGAACTGTTTGACTCCCAGGTCTTCAGGCAGTCTTTATTTATCAGAATACAATTGAGATGCCACTACATCCTCTGACCTTCACAACCTAACTAAGTATGCTGTGTACTGCCTGGCTTGGGTCTTAGAACCCTGTCAGGGGATGGTGAGGGAATGAAGAAAGTCAACCATGTAGATCAGGTGGGATTCTCTAAGGCTACCACTACCAAATAAACTTGGGATGCCAACATGTTTACTAGGTCTAACACCTGAAGAGGGAGCTCATCTTGGTAGGATCTCTATTGACCAGCAGTCTCTAGCTGCAAATACCTGGGGGAGGAAGCCACAGACCTAGTGTTTTTTTTTTTGTTTTGTTTTTTGGTTTTTTTGTTTGTTTGTTTGTTTGTTTGTTTTTTAAAAAAACACACTGATAAGCCCTTCATACATATTCATCCTCAAACCTCAAGCAAAGCTTTGCCATTGTCTTGAGCCTGGCCAGTGTGGATAAGGGCTTTGCCAATTTCCCTTGGGTCAATCGGCCTTGTAGTACTCAACAAGTCATGTCCATGTCGAAATACTTCACTCATCCAGGGCTTCCTCTGCTCCCTATGAATAGGAAAAAAAATAAAGGTAATTTTCCAGTTTACGAGAATAATCCTTTATTCTTTTCTGTCTCCTAGTTCTAACCAGACTATGATGTTCTGTGGAATGAGAAATGGAGCAATTCGAGTGTATGTCCTAAGTCAGGGTGATTCCGCCCTGACCAGTTTGCGGGATTACTGGCACTTCAATGTGCATGACAATAACTTCGGATGTGTTAAAAGCATTGCTGCTAGTTTTGATGATCAGTACTTGGTGACTGCTGGGGCAGATGGTAATATCTTTGTCTTCAAAATTTTTTCTCAATTTATAGCTGAGAAAACAGCCAAAGCCAAAGCGCCATCTCCCAGGGTATGTAAACACTTAGCCAATTAACTAACGGATAATAATAGCCAACATTAAAATAAAGTGATGATATAATGTTAAAGTCTATAAGTATTGAGAATAATTTGGGCATATTAACCTTTTAATATAATCTTCTTGACAATAATCCATAGTATTTGTAACCTATCTCTTATAATCTAGTATTCTCACAGTATTATGACTTTTTGTTGTTTCTATATCAAAAATTAATGAACTGAATTTTTATTATTATTAAAGTTATATAGCTCCTTACTGCATCAGTCTTTCTTTTTTTTTTCAAAGCTTTCAAATATGGCCTTTAATGTTAGTTCTCTCACCCCATATTCCCTTTTTTTACCTTAAAATTTCCACCTCCTCCCCTCTTCCCATTTCCCTCCCCTTCCCCCTGCCCCCTCCCCCTCCCTATCCAGTCCAAACAGCAGTCAGGGTTCCCTGCCCTGTGGGAAGTCCAAGGTCCTC
>LOEQ01003179.1:19437-32230 GCA_001685075.1 Bramus lutescens | reverse complement strand
CTCTCTCTCTCTCTCTCTCTCTCTCTCATTCTGAAGTCCAAAGCTGGCAAGAGAGGTACCAATTCTTTAGTAGGCTCTGGAGAACACAGCTCACCCCATCCCCACCCCAGGAGATCCTGGGAGCTGGAATCTTTCAACTGCTGAGTATGTGCTAGGCAAAGGGAAGAACGTCTCCTTACACAGCCTGAGTTGCCATCGTCACTCTCTGGCAGCTCTGGTTGTTCAGTCTGGCACCATCGAAGCTTTATGGCTCAGATGAAGCAGTCCTCTGCAGAACCTCTTGGCAAAGCTGTGAACTCCAGGTGCAGACTAACGGCTTTCCTACCCTGGAAAGAGCTGAAAGCTGGGCTCTCACTCGTGGGCCTGGAGACTGACTCTGTCTGGTGAGGTATCCCTCAGACACTTTCTCCTCCTCACTGACACTAGTTTCACACTTGCCTGCAGTGTAGGGGCCTTCGATTATCTGAAGGGTTTATCACAGAGGGAAACTGAGTTATTGTGCATCAATATTCATACCTAATGTTACTGAGCCAAGAGCTTTATATTCTGCTGTCTCATTGACGTCACTCTGCAATAAAAATTGGTTCTGCCTTTCTAATATTTTTGCTTTTTATTTCCTATTTTTGTTCATTTTATTGTTTTGGGATTCTATACTATGTTGTCTAAAAATATGAAACTGGACATTCTTATATATTTCCAATATTAGTGAAAATCACTTTTTCCTTTCATAATTTTAAGTACACTTTTTCATTAATTTGAATAAATTCTTTTTTATTCCTAGCTTTTTCATTCATTCATTTATTCTTATGATGTTGTTTTACTCTATGACCCAGGCTGGTCTTGAATTTATACAGCCCTCTGATTACAGTCTAGGGCCAGCATGCCTGGCTTATCCTTAGCTTTAAAACCAAGAATGGGTATTGAATTTTATAAAATGTCATTTTTACAAATACTCTTTATATACATACATACATACATACATACACACACACACACACGCACATATATATTTGCTGCATGGGGACATGGCGCAGTGCTCACGTGGAGATCAGGGGACAACTTGCAGGGGTTTCTTATCTACTGCCACTGCCACGTGGGACTGAACTCAGGCTGTTGGTCATGGTGACAAGCACCTTCACCTACTTAGCCATCCCTCTGGCCTAGTTTTAAAATGCCCTTTTTTTAAAGTAGGAAAAATTTTCTTGTATGAAAATTAAAATACCAAAATGATTTTAATATGTATATTTTTAATATATATACTGAGTTTATTTATTAATATTTGGATTGAATTGATTGATTTCTAATGTTAAATTAAAATAAAATTCTTAGCTAAAACCTCTAATCCAGTATATTATGCCATAATGTACTCGGTTTGATTTGCTAGTATTTTTGAGAACTTTTGTCTGTGTTACTGAAAGTTTTGACGTGTGTGTATATGTGCATGTGTGTGTGTGTGTGTTCATGTTTCTGTGTGATGTCTTTCCTGGGTTGCTATTATAGGAGTACAGATTTTGCAGAAGCCATTGAGAGGCATTTGCTGCTACTCTGCTCTCTGAAGGTGCTTGCGTAGGTTTGCCATTGCGTCTCTTCTATGCGCACATTTGATAGAAGTCACGAGTAAACCACCTGGTTTTGTAGTGTTCCTGGAAGATGGCTTCAAATGGAAGTTCAAACTATTTACTGTGATAGTGTTTTTCAGATTTTTAAATTTCTTCTTGGGTCAGTTTTTGCAATCTGTGTCTTCCAAGGCGTTCATGCATTTTACCTAGATCCTCCCTATGGGGCAGCTTCTTTGGTAGCTGTTTCAGTCACTTGCCTTTAGTTCATGGGAATTTAGTTTAGTTGCTAATTTAGTTTTTTGACCTTTCTAAGTTATCATTTTTTAGTCTTATTAATGCTTTTAAAAAGCTAACTTTTGCTCATAGGTATTAAAATAATTGCCCCCTTCCTGTGTGGCTGATTTTAAAACCGATTTCTGTCCTTATTTTAGCATTAATTGGTTTTTTCTTTTTTCTTACAATGTAAAGCAAGTGTGTTAGCTTTGATTTCATACTTTTCTCCTTTCCTAGCATAAGCCTGTAAAGTATAAATTCCTTTCTAAGCATGATCTTAACCGTGTTTCATAAGCTTTCATATATGCTCATTGTCCTTCACCATAAAATGTTTCTATGATGCTTTCAGATTTCTTCCATTATTTCCGATTCATTTTGATAACTGCTGCTTGGTTTTCTAAGGTTTGAGATTTTAAAAATTAGATTTTGGATTAGATTTCTTATTTAACTTCTTATTATCCTTGAGAGTAATTGTGTTAGATCTGTTGAAAACTAGGCTGCGATGCTTCATTCTGTCTGAAAGTTCAAATGTGCTGCATAAATGGTGTGAATGTTTGCACTGTCGGGTACAGCGCTCTGGATAAATGGTGTGATTGCTTGCACTGTCGGGTACAGCGCTCTGGATAAATGGTGTGATTGCTTGCACTGTTGGGTACAGCGCTCTGGATAAATGGTGTGATTGCTTGCACTGTTGGGTACAGTGCTCTGGATAAATGGTGTGATTGCTTGCACTGTCGGGTTCAGCGCTCTGGATAAATGGTGTGATTGCTTGCACTGTCGGGTACAGCGCTCTGGATAAATGGTGTGATTGCTTGCACTGTTGGGTACAGCGCTCTGGATAAATGGTGTGATTGCTTGCACTGTTGGGTACAGTGCTCTGGATAAATGGTGTGATTGTTTGCACTGTTGGGTACAGCACTCTGGATAAATGTTGTGATTGCTTGCACTGTCGGGTACAGCGCTCTGTGAGGGCTGCCTAGGGCCAAAGAAGTGACAATGTTGTTCAGTCTCCTAGGACAGGACTGCTCCTAGCTGTGCCCATAGCCAATAGAGTCTTTCAGCTACCAAGCAAACTTACTCCTAGCATTGTGTGAACGTCAGCAGCATTTGTATGCTTCCAATGATCTGTTCTTTGCCAAGCTCTGTCCTAGTTCCCATTACACATGTATCGATTAGTAGCCATCCACAAAGTCACATGTCTCCATTAGAACCCACCCTCAAAACTGAAGAGAGCCACATAGATTTCTGACAATGTTATTTCATATAGTTCTATATTCTTTCCACCAAGGACCTAGCTACCTTGGTTCCTCTGTCTGCTTGACTAGTGAGCTCACTGGGTTATATTTGGGTCAGTAGGATTCTGATCCTACCTTACACTGTAATATAGTGATTTCTGCTGTGCCAAAAGTCAGGCAGAATTATTTCAGCTAGAATTACTTGGTTTTATTTCTCTGAGAAATTGGTTTTATATTACCTAAATTCTATGTCTCTTGATGATGTTTATATGCCTGAATCTATTTCGTATTTTTTTGGTTTAAATGTCTAGTTGCTTACATAATAAGGATAGCTATAGGCCATGTTTTTCCCTTCTCTGCCTCCCTTTCTTCTTTTTTGTTCCTTGTGACCATTCCTTGCTTTAAAAACAGCAGTATTTTTTTGGTGCAGATATACATAAATGAATGATTGTTGTTGAACACACAGACTGAATGGATTAACACGGTGTGAATGGAGTAACACAGTGTGTTAGTCTACACGATGCATTCCCAAAGGGCTTTTCTCTTCAAGGAAAATGCTGACTGCAGACTAAGAATACACACTCGTACCGGCTGGCACACTTTACTTTCAAAAATTGTGGGGGAATGTTGAAAACTAAAAGTTAAATACCATGCAAGGGATACCCAATGATACCTTAGAACTTCCTAAACCAGGAGTTCAGTTTCTTTAGAGAGCAATTCTTCATTTTTGGTTGGTATGAAAGCTTCACTGATTTGTGTGGAGATGGGAAATCCATGATGCAGCAATTTACAGCGCATTAACGAATTTTACCAATTACTTCTAGCATTTCATTTCATTCTCTGCTCCCTGGAGACTCTGCCAAGAAAATAATGGTCAAAATTTTTTGGCACCTCCTCCAGAGGGGCATAGTTTCCAGAATGAGGCATTCTGGGCTAAAGATTTTTCTAGTCTTATTTATTCATGAATATAATTTCATTTTTCTGCATTCCCATATATTTATCAATGTAACTGGCTTACTAATAATTTTCCATGCTATTTTCAGTTTCTCTGATGATTTGTCATTGCTTTTTGTGCCTCTCTACAGTTGTTTCCTTAGAGTTCTGGAAGGAAGCAGCGAGCACACATTTAGAGTTCCCTGTTACATTTATGTCTAAGTTATCTATTTTTCTGATAGTTACAAGAGCAAACCTGACGATGACTATGAAGATCCCAAAGATGTTCAAGCCATCAGGGAAGCACAGACATTCATGGGGGATTTCAATCTAAAGACAGCCCCGGACTACAAGATCCCTGAGCACATGAGGATAAATGCTGCCAAGAAGGAAGAGGAACTGGGGCACCTTGACACAATGGTACTTAACCCTCAGATGATAGTTGTGACATCTGATGATGTCATGAAGAGGAAAAGCACCCTGGTGTTAACTAGAGTCTGCTCAGCTACCTGTTTATCTCATGGATCCACAAGTGTATATGTATATATGTGTGTGTACACATATAAATATATATTATATATACATATATAATCATAGATTTTTATGGGAGTCTAGATGATTCCTCCTTTCATAAATGATGAGTCAGGGACCCAGAGAGGACAAGAGATTTGTCTATGAGTGTAGCAATTCACATGGCAGAACCAGCCTTCGCATCAATTATATGACTCGATACCATTTTATGGGGGAAAGTACTATACTGTCTCTGTATACTGAACTTCTGAAATTCAGTGAAATCCTTGGTAGCATTGTTTCCTGGCAGTTAGGAAGAAGGTCATCACTTAATATTTTCTTTACAGTCCTTCCATCTTCTGACAGAAACTAAGTACCAGCCAACAGGCTCTTCTCTGAGTTTTCTACAGCGTGGCTGATCACATTAGCTTTGCTCCTCCGTTTTCTTATCAACTGTTCTTCTTCCTCATTCGTTCCTTCATTTCTGAGGAATTCTAATTGCTTGGGAAACATTTAAGCCAGCAGGTGATTGATTCTTCACATTTATGGGCTCAGAAATATCAGTATTAATTAGTATTTACAGACATATTCTTGGGCTCACATTATTTATTTTATGTGTAAGGGTGTTTTACCTGCATGTATGTCTGTGTACCAGGTGCATGCATGATACCCACAGAAGCCAGATGAGGGCATTGGATCCTCTGAAGCTGGAGTAACAGATGGTTGTGAGCTGCCATGTGGGTGCTAGGAATCAAACCTGGATCCTCTGTAGGAGCAGCTCATGCCCTGAACTGTTGGGCCATGTTTCCAGCTCTGACCACACATTTTTAAAGAGACCTTTCTACCATATTTTAAAAAAATTCATTTATTTTTATTTTATGTGTATTTTTCTTGCAAGTATGTATGTGCACCATAAGTATGCCAAGTGCCTGTGGAAGCCAGACGAGGGTGTCAGATCCCCTGGAACTGGAGTTAGTGATGTTTGTGAGCCCCCATGTAGGTGCTGGGAACTGAACCTGGGCCCTCTACTGATCCATCTTTTCAGCCTTTTGACCACATTTTTTTTTTCCAAGACAGAGTTTCTCTGTGCAACAGTCTTGGTTGTCCTGGAAGTCATTCTATAGACCAGGTTGGCCTTGAACTCACAGAGATGAGACAAAATACATGCTCCACCACCACTCGGCCACATTTTTACTTTAAGTTCATTTTAAGTTGCTTAACTAGCTATTGCCTATATTTTCATATCTCATAATCTGTATTTTATTCCACTGTAACTTATTAGTCATCCAAGCCAGAATTAATCTATCTCCTTCCTTCCTTCCTTCCTTCCTTCCTTCCTTCCTTCCTTCCTTCCTNNNCTTCCTTCCTTCCTTCCTTCCTTCCTTCCTTCCTTCCTTCCTTCCGTCTTTCCCTTTTCTTTCCTTTCCTTTCCTCTTTATTTTTTTCTCAGTGTTGGAAATCAAACTCAGGGCCTCACATATGCCAGGCAACAACTTTAACCCCAGGCCAGTTGACCTGAAATTCAGTGTCCATAGAGATAGGCAGCTGTGGCATCAAGAATAAACTTAGCTCTATCAAACACTGCATGAAATACACTGCCTGAAAGCAGCAGCATACAGCATTGTAGAGCACACTGTTCTGTACCTCAGGAGATGGAGACAATTTCTGCACTGCTTGGATTTACTAGCTATGTGGACCTTGCTTGTCATAGAAATCTCCTAAATCGGTATTAATATCAAGTAAATCAATATGATATTAACCTTATACACATAATGGAATGCTCAGAATCAATGAGTAATTATTGTCATGGTTAATTTAAGAATATTGAAATATTAGATGCTTTTATCACACATCCTGCATCCCTTCAGCTGGTGTAAAAGTCTTGATTTTCAAGTTGATGAGCTCTGGAATTAGCAGGAGGCCTAGGCACTTGGTCTAGCTTCTCGGTTTCTGTGTGGGGGATTATTTAGATTAGGTTCGCCTCAGGCCATGCCTGTGATCATCTTGATTAACTGAGGTGAGAAAACCCATCCTAATAGTGGGTGGCACCACTCTCTAGGCTTCGGTTCCAGATGGTATTAAAAAGAAAACCCTAGCTGACTGATCTCCAGCTTTCATTGTTTCTCCCTTCCTGACTGTGGATACGGCATGATTAACTACCTAAATTCCTGCTACCAACACTTCCCAGCTATGAAACAGTGCCAATCTTGAAACAATGCACACCTCTTTTCTCTTAAATTGTCAGTTTATTTTATCCTAACAGCAACAACAGCTAGTTACTAATAAAGTTTCAATTTGTTTGTTATTTGCAAAAAAAAAAAAAAGAGGGATTGTCTTACTTTCATTTCTGTTGCAACTTGGGTGCCAAATGGTTTATTTCAGTCCATAATTCCAGGCTATAGTACATCACAGCAGGGAAGTCAAGGCAGTGCGGACTTAAAACAGCCAATCACAGCATGACAACAGTTGAGAGCAACTCAGCTCACTTGCTCCACTCTTATGCTTTTGAGGATCTCAAACCAAAAGACGGTGCAACCCACATCAGGCTAGTTCTTCTCACATCAATGAACACAAGCAAGACAACCCCTCAACAAACATGCTCACAGGCCAACCTGATCTAGACAATCCAACACTGGGACCCTTTCCAGATGATTCTGGGTTGTATCTAGTTGACAATTAAGATTATCTTAGGGCTCCCCAAAGAAATGGGCTGTGTAGCCATTAGAGGGGTGAGATTCTTTCATGTATGTTTAATCCTCTGTCTTCTAGGCACTTCATAGGTGATTCCATACATAGCCAATGCTGAGTTTTCATTTTAAGTCTCAATTCTTTAAAAACTTATTCTCAAGTAGATAAACATCTTGATCTTGTGTTAGTAATATGTAGGTTCTTCACAGTAAATATATAGGTAGTTTTTATAAGATTACTTGACAAAGTGCTTTTGGTATTTTATTAAAATCGCTGCATTTCATGCAAAGTAATGCTTAGTCTGGTTAGCGGCCTCAGGGGTTGCTGAGCTCTTAGGTGCTGGGAGGTACTTTCAGGACAGAGGTGGTAATGAACAAGCTATGGATGGATGTAGTGTGAGTATGCTTTGGCTCAGATAAATGGGGAGAGATTGACAGAAGGATCTCATGGTATGCTGTGACACTGATGTTTAGGATGATGACTACAAAGGAGTCAAAACTCAGAATGAAAACAGGATGACGTAAAGTTAGATCCTAGGTGGGCAGCCGTGGTGAATCTAAATCAAGATCCCAGTTTCCCGCTAGGAAAGGCAGTTAGTTAATGCCCTTCCTCTCCCATAGCACAATGTCCAGCTCAGCACAAGGCTTCCTGAGAGTCTTCAGGAAGAGGTGAGGTACAGGAAATGTAACTTTGCAAACCAGCAGAAGGGGGCAAATGGAAGAAAGTGAAAGGAATACAGAGGTCACATACAGACTGGCCTCCAGTCTTAATGGGCGACACCTGAAACCTAGAGGGAAACTCAACGGAGCACTGAGCAGAGGTGCTCACCATTCTCTAGGCCCACCAGCCCAAAGATAAAGGGTAAATGGCACCCAGACTGTACTCTGTGAGACAGCTGTGATGTTGTGTCCTTTCTCTCCCTCGTTTCAGGCCCACGGAAAGAAGAGGTACATGAACAAGTGCATCCTTTCCCTCCGAGATCTTAAGTTGACTGTGACTGAGGAAATCCAGTGCCTGGTACAAGAACTGAAGAGCATTCAGTTGTCCATCCCCACATCCAAGCACTTACCCATTCCTCAGATCCCGCAGATACATCCTGAAGAAGTCCCAGAAAGGAGATTTCAATACGACGAGGAAACACTATTGAGATTTAAGAGAAAGCAAAAGAAGTGCCAAGATGATGCAACTGATGGCAAACAGGCAGCATCTGGGAGCACAGACTCAGGAGAGCTAGGGTTCCTCAAGCTGTCCTCGGGAAAGGAAGGCGATTTTACAACACGAGACTCCTTGTCTAGGTCATCCAAGGCATCGGCGCTCACCACGGAGCTTCCAAAGTCATCCGAGTTTGAAAAGGCAGAGCCAAGTGATGTGGAGCTGGAGATTATGAAGAGAAATGAGGTCAAACACTTGTACATGCAGCAGTATTTGTGCAACAGGGTAAGAGGTGGAGCCGCCTCTCTGCTTAAAACCGACCGATGAAGAGTGGGAGAATTCAGTCTGGTTTATGACTGATTGATTGATTTCAAATTTCTCTACATTTTAACCTTTCCCCAAATGCTGACCGGCGTATTATTCGCTGATGGCTTGGTTTTCTCCCATCATTGGTCCCCCAACAAATCGCTGTGCTCTCTGTAGAACGTTGGACTTAGTATCTTTTTCCTATAGGTCAACACATTAGAAGACACTTGCAACTAAGTGGAAAGGTAAAGGGAGCTGGAGGACCAGCCTTGAGAAGATAAATAGAAGGCACTTAAAGGGGGAAACCCTCTGCTTTTCACACCATCCTCTCTGTCTGTCTCTGCCTGCCTGGCTGCTTACCTCTCTGTTTCTTTTGCCCTGCCCCCTCCACCTCTCCCCTTGCTTGCTGGTCTCATTTTATAGCTCAGGTTAGCCTAAAACTCACTATGTAGCCCAAAACTGTCCTCAAAGTTATGGCTCATCTTCCTGCCTCTCAGCCCTTCAAGTGCCGGGGATTACAGATGTGCACCTATAACCACGCCCCCTTTCTTTAATGCATGCTTAAAGGTGGGAGTATTGACAAGGTTCAAAACTGTTATAAAAATGACAGGTGCTGTTATTTCCAGGAAAACCAGAACCGGGCTCGGACCGGAAGGGTGGGACACAGTTGAACTATGGAAAGAAGAGACCCTTTCTTGGATAGATAGCACCCTGCCTCTAGACCTGTAGAAGGAGCCCCTTCCTCAGCAGTTTTCAGCTCCACCCTGCAGTAGCGCTCCCTGCCTTGCCTCCCAGCCTTCTTCTTCGTCACCATTCCTGCTCCATCCAGGAAGACTCTCCCACTATCCATCCCTGCCTCCCAGGCTCTCCGGCCACCATTTCACAGCAGAGCCTTTTCCTTTACCGTTCCGTGTAATTGCAGTGACTGCCTTCCAGACTGGGCCAACACGCAAAGCGCGGATCAGTCCACATCCGCGCCATCATCTTCTGCAGACTCCCCGGCTGCATTTGTGAACTCTGTCGCACCTGCAGTCAGCGCTTTATAGCTTGCCCTTGTCTTTCTTGACGCTTCACACGTGTTGTTTGCCTTACAAAGCAGATGAAACAGTTCTTCAGACAAGGGCCACCTCTCCCCTTCTGTTTCCGCTCAGGATGCCTAGATACAAGGCATGCAAGACATATAGTAGTACATGCTCGTTCACAAGCTTTGCTATAATCACATGAATTTATTGATTTTAGCAATTGAACAAATGTTTGTTGGCCATACCACGTGCAGAGAGAGACACAGCAGCTGGGTAGTGGGAACATAGCAATGCTCAAGAAAAACACTCTCCATTATTATAAAACTTGCACATTATCAGTTGTGAGAGTAACAGAATAGATATAACCCTTACAGACTCAGAGACCCATGTGGTCCAGTTTTAGTAATTTTTTTTTAAAGAAAATGTCCTCCTGCCTCCAGAGAAATTAGGAAGAATTCAGCTTTATTGAATAAGCATGAAGTAAAGCCCAAATGTGTATTCTACAGCCACACTTACTTAAGAGCTTGATTTATTTCTTTTCTTTGGGTTGGTTTCTGTATTTTAACATTCTAAAATTTTCTAGCAACTTCACCCCTACAGATCTGCAGGTCTCTTCCTGCCCATTGTCCTCTAGCAGGGGATTTTGTGTACGTTAAGTTTTTGACAGTCGAGATGTCCTGTAATGTACAATCCAACAAATAACACTCAGTGGCTTCCCTCTTCCCACTGTGTGAGTTTCCTCAGGGGCATCCACCCCCAGGGCCCCCTTGTCACTAACTCTGAGTTGCGTATGGAGAGCTGTGCCCGAACAGAGCGCACATGAGGACGTACAGTCACCTTGGCCAGAGTAGAGTAAGGTTCAGATCAGGAACTTGGACTTAGATTTCTGTCTTACCTCTGTAATAAGGTAGGCTTGATTGCAGGGAAATGACCTTTATGCTCATTTCTTCACTTGTAAAACATGATAACCGAACAGCTCTTTGCGACTCCATGATTGTATTTACCTATGTGACAGTGTTTTCCATTCTGTTTTTTTTTAACTTTCATTCTTCTCTCATACATTACCATCCTGACCGTAGTCTCCCTCCCTCCAGTCCTCCCAGCAACCCCACCTCTCCCTCTCCAAGATCAACTCCTCCTCTGATTCCTTAAAAAAAAAAAAAAGATTAAAAATAGAGCAGGCCTTCCAGGGATGTCCACCGAACTTGGCCTAAAAAAATACACTAAGTCTGGGCACAAACCCCCATATCATGGCTAGATGTGGCAACCCTGTAGGAGGAAAAGGATATCAAGCACAGGCAAAAGCATCAGAGACTATCCCTGTCCCCATTGTTAGGAGTCCCACAAGAACACTAAGCTACATAACCATAAGATGTATTCAGAGGACCTAGCTCAGGTCCATACACGGTCCATGTTGGTCATGACCTGTGAGTTTCTGTGAGCTCCTATGAGCCCTGCTTAGTTGATTCTGTGGGCTGTGTTCTCAGAGAGTTCTCAACCCTTCTGGCTCCTACAATCCTTTTGAGGGATTCTGCTGACTCGTGTTAGGCTGTGGGTCTCTCTATCTGTTCCCATTAGATTCTGGATCACACCCCTCTGATGACAATTGGGTTAGGCGCTGATCTTCCATTTAAAATTTTTGGATTGTTTTCTAAACATACGAAGAGTTAAGGGTGATGTTTATTTATAGTTACTGTGAGAAGGTGGGGTAGATAGAGAGGATACAGGCATAAAGGATGTCACTGAATCATGGCTTAGTCAATGCTGATGAAGTGGCTCAGAGGACTGTAGTTATAGAATTTCCACTACTGAGCCATACAGATTTAATGCCACTTAGAAGTGAATTTATAATAAGCACAACAATTGTATAATGAAAAAATATTATAGGCACATTAGTACTGTTGGATTGTTTGAAAAAGAATATTTACCCTTTAACTTATACATCCTCACATCTCTTTTCTATCTCAGATCAAAGAGCTGATGGTCACTTTTGATGCGGAACTCCACCTTCTGAGACACCGGAAACTGAAACTGGACACTAAGATGAAACTATCTGACCTGCACCATGTCACACTGTTTCAAGAAATGCTTCTCCTCAAGAATTTTGAAAAACAGGAAAATATTCTTCAGGAGCGTGTTAATTCCTTAGACAAAGAAGAGCAAGACACGCAAGTAAGAGCAGGCTGAACCCTAGCTGGCCGCTCCCCTTCAGTTAGGGAGGATTACTAAAGTCCTTACCACATAGACCTAGGGACATAAATTTGATTCCCCAGAACCTATGTAAAAACCTGGGTACAACAGCCCATGTCTGCAATCCAAATCCGGGGATGTAGAGAAAGGAGGGTCTCTGGATCTTATTGGTCAGTCAATCTAGCCAAATTGCTAAGCTTCGGGTTCAGTGAGACATGCCATCTCCGAAAAATAAGATAGAGAAGGCTAGCAAGATAGCTTGGTGAGTAAACGCACTTGCCAACTAGCCTGATGTCCTACCTCAGTTCCATCCATTAACCCATATGCTGGAGTTGTTTTCTGACCATACATGCACTGTGATACGCACAGACACACACACACACACACACACACACACACACACACACACACATGAGAGAGATGGTTAAAAATAATAAAATATGATAAGATAGAGAATGATTAAGGAAGACACAGTGTCCATCTCTAGTTTCTGCACATGTGTGAAACCATGTACCCCTGCACTCATACAAACATACACAAAATCTAGGAATCATGTATGAGAGAAAACGCACTTGTCTTTCTTATACTTGCTTAATTTGCTTAATATAATCATCTCCAGTTGCAACCATTTTTCTGCAAATGATACAGCTTGTTTTTTTTTAAAGACCATTTCTACTTATTCATTGAGAATTTCACACTTGCACATGGTGTATCCTGACAGATTCCACCCTCTGGCTCCCTCCTTCCAGCCTCCAGATCCTCCCAGCTAATCTTATTCCTTCTCCTTGTTGCTGTCTTCTTCCTTTCTTCTTCCTCTTCCTCTCCACCTCCTCTTCTTTTTCTAAATGTAACCCAGTAAGTCAAATCAGTGCTGGCCACATGTGCATGGTGAGGGCAATTCACCAGAGAATGGGCACACCCAAAG
>LOEQ01003178.1:115007-133353 GCA_001685075.1 Bramus lutescens | reverse complement strand
CACTGGCTAGAGGAAAATACTAGAAATGTACTAGAAGTATGATATGAAATATAGATCAAGAACATGTGAAGAAGAGCCTGCAAGATAGTTCATCAGATAAAGCATTTACTGTACAAGTCTGGTCACCTCAGTTCGATCTCCTCAAAGCTACAGAAAGGTAGAAACACAGAACAGGCTCTGAAAAGTTGTCCTCTGCCCTCTACACATGTGCTATGTTGTGCATATGCCTCCCTCATCCAAGAGTAACCAATAAAAAATTTTAAATTGAAAGGAATGTATAAAGAAGACTCACCATTCCGTAAGAAGAAAACAAATGCTCTTCCACCACCAAATTGTCAAAAGCATGAAGAGAAGCCCAATGTTGAAATTAGCATGGGTGTAGCCAGACACTTTTCTCTGTGCCATCCAGTCCCACTGGACCAGTTCCTCTCCCACCTGCTGGTGCCCACAGCTGCTTATAAAATAATCATTCAGAGGCTTAATATCCATTATAGGTGCTTAGCCAATGTCACAGACTTGTTACTGACTAGTTCTGACATATAAATTAACCCGTATCTAATAATCTTTGTATCACCGTGTGGATTCATGGTATTACCTGCAATGCTCTAACATCTTACTCCTCCCATGGCTGTTTTCAACCCTGCCTTTTTTCTTCCTGTATCTCTGTTCGGATTTCCCACCTAGCTATATTCTGTCATAGGCCAAAACAGCTTTATTCATCAACCAATAAAAGTAACACATATTTGCAGCATACAGTAGGACATTCCACGTCATTTCCACTTTTCTGTGTAATTAAAAAGGAAGGTTTTAACTTTAACACTGTAAAATTACATATAACAAAATAAGTATCAAGCAAGAATTACAGTTACAATATTTAGTCTATTTGTATTTGGTAAAAATAAAGAAAATACTCTATAATCTATTTTGTCTTTGTGAGTCTCAAATTTCATATCTAATTTACCTTTTATCATAACTGAGGAAAACTTTAATTATAACTGTCTAGTCTTCAGCTCCATCAAAGACCCCAGAAGTATATAAATAATATTAGCTGAGTAACCAGGAAGAACATTATAAGCAACTTCAAAAATGCTAGAAATGACAGAGATATCTGGCTGCCTGGACAGTCACCCAAAGTTCTTCTGTAATGTTGCAGCATCCTTCTTCAGCCTATAGCTCTATGGTATCTGGCAGATTTCTCAGTGAAGCAGAAAATTTAAAGGACTTTCCCACCTATTTTGGCAAAATTCATCAGTTGCTTTCTTCTGTGTATTACAGAATGTCTGGCAGCCTCTTTCATGAAGCAGTGTTCCACTTTGTTTTGGCAAGTTTAGCAATTATTTTCCTGTGGGTCCTGCATGTCCAGTTTTTATAGCATATTGTCAATCAGTCCAGACAAGAACAGTTTCTTGCCCAAACGACTAGCCTTGCCACATTGAAGGCAAACTCCATAATGAGTTTCCTTGATGCCCATCATCGTCTTTGATGTAATTGGTGCTGCCAAGATGTGTCTCACTGTCAAGAAAAGTCTAAGTTCTTAAAATGCATAAATGCCATATTCTGCAGGTCTTGAATGTGTTTGAAAATTACCTATCCATCTGAAGTATATCTCTGCATATTTAGCAAACCTAACATGATTATAAATTTGACTACTATAGATGACTATTAATTTGTATTTAACTATATATTATATTTTTAAATGAGCTGCATAAACATAATACCTTAAATAAGAGTAGAAATATACATACAGTATAACAAAATTGAGCTTAAATTTGTATCAATATACAAAAACTCTTTAAACAAGAATAGAAACATCTATATAGTATAACAAAATTAACTTTAAATTTGTATTACTATACCAAAATCCATGCCAATGAAAAATAGCTGAGATTAATAGCTGTCTTTTTAATCCCATATTCTCCTAAATATAACAAACATCCATAACCTACCAAATAACCAAAAACCATCAATACCACCACAACTCTTGGGAATATAGGCAGTGTTTTCTCTAAACTGCTTCCTGCTGTCTGTGGATGAAGTATCTTAAGGATCCCTGAGAAAATTTGAGACAATAGCCAAGTCCTGACTGGAGTATTCTGTGTGGTCAGTCCATCTGAGTCAGTAGCCCTGGATCACCTGGGCCGTTTTTTCCACTGGAGCTCTTTCAGGGGGTCTTGCTCAATCAAATCATATTAACCTGAAAGGAATATACAGCTCATTTTCTCTGGAAACAAAAGCAGCACCTCTTTTCTAAAGTAACATATCCTTGTACTTAAATTTTGAAGTCAAGATACCTTTAAAATATGTATGTTGATTTAACTTCATAGCCTCCTAATCAAATCTCTCAGCAGTTAGCTTAATAACTGTCAAAGAATTCAAAGAAAACACAATAATATACATAATTCAGATTGTTCATGTATTTTCCGTATTTATGTGACTTATTATAATTTTTATTACTCTAGTTCTTTTTAAGGACTTTATTATCTTTAGATTATTTTTAATCTATGACTGTCTCTATCCTTAAATACACTGTGACCCATTTAGAAGTTTCATTTTGTCTGGATCTGTCTTTATTGCATATCTGTAATCCTTTTCTGACCACCTCTTTAAACTGCTAAGTGGGTGTGCCTAGAACCAAAATGGCAACTTTGGCTGCTGGCTCTGCCCCACTAGGTACCAATGAACATCATGCTTACCTCCTGTAGACAGTAGCTGGGAGAAGCCTCTTTACAGCAGCCTGTGTAAGATGCTGCAGGAACCTGCCATGCAGAATGCAGCTGTGCTCTCCATCCCACAGCAGTTGGGAGGAGCATCTTTGTACTGTGGCCATGAGAGACCGTGGGAGTCCGCCATGCTGTGGCCAGGGGACGTGGTTCTGTACTGAGGACCGCAATGAAAGACATGAGCTATGAAGCTGGTTTCGGCTCTGTTTATGTGTTCTATAACTCCTCTTTAAGGTTTCTCAGGCCCTATGGAAATTTGAGAACCTCACCTTGGTACACCATTTGTAGCCAGATTGTTTTCTCTGTGCTGCCTAGTCCAGCTGGACCAGTTTCTCTCCTGCCCAGTGGGCCCCACAGCCACTTATAAAACAACAATCCAGAGGCTTAATGTTAATTATTGGCTAATGGCTCAGGCTTATTACTAGCTAGTTCTTACATATAAATTAACCCATTTCTAATAATCTGTGCATCGTCACAAGGCTTTGTGCCATTACCTGTAATGCTCTGGCATTCACTCCTCCAGCGGTTGCTGGTGTCTCTCTCAACCTTGCCTTCTTTCTCCATGTACCTCTGCTTGGGTTTCCTGCCTTGTTCTATCCTGCCTTGCCACAGGCGAAAGCAGATTTATTAATCAACCAATGAGAGCAACACATTCACAATGTACAGAAAGACATTCCACATCACATAGGGATTTCTAATAAGCACATGTAAAAGTATCATCTTGTTCATCTCAGCAAGGCAAATTAAAACTACACCAAGATACTACTACACTGACACTAGCATGCTTAAAACTAAAAGATGGCCTAATGGAGTTGTAGAGACAGCTTAACAGTTAAGGGTGGTACTGCTCTTGCAGAGGGTCAATTCCCAGCGCCCACACTGGCCAGCTCCAGAGGATCTGACTGCTTCTTCTGGCCTCAGTGAACACCTGTGGTAGCATGCACATACCACACACAGATACAAACACAAACATGCACACACATATATGTGTGTGTATATTTATATATGTGTGTGTGTGTGTGTGTGTGTCTGTGTCTGTGTGTGTGTATCACAAAAATGATATGCATTTGCTAGAAATCACATTTGGAAGTTTAGATATTCATGTTGTCCCAAAATATTACCATGTGATATGATATGATTCTTTCTTTTAATACTATACAGTGGCAGATATTGACACCTCCCAGTCAGTCATATTATAGTGCCAGGAAAAGAAACTAATATGCTCTAGTAGACTGGATTGTGGACTTAGGATTTTTAGTAAAGCATATCAAATGCATTGTTGGTTTATGGCATCTTCAATTTACAATGCCATCATCTGTAAATGTCATGGTAAACTGAGGATCATCTGTGTAGAATTCTATCATAGAGGATGCAAACTAAACAAGTAAGAAAAAGTTCAGTTTTGATGGTGGTTACACTAGTGAATAACTATGAAAACTCATAAAATTGTATCTTGAAATTCAATTTGCGTATTGTGTACAAATTATATCACCATAATGTTATTTTTTCCATTTCATTTTTAGCTTTTGTAAACTAACCAGTTAAATCTTTCTGTTGTCTATGTCCATCAATTTGATACTAAAAATAATTTTGAAACATTTGCCAAAACAAAAGCTTAAGTATCTACTCTTTCTTTGTGATTAGCTGAGCGGTGGGGACACACATCTTTAATCCCAGCACTTGGGAGGCAGAGGCAGGCAGATCTCAGTGAGTACAGCCTGGTCTACAAAGCATGTTCCAGGACAGCCAGGAATATTACACAAAGAAATCCTATCTCAAAGAAAGAAAAAAAACCCAAAAATCAGTCTAGCACCCTGAACAGCCCATTGTTAATATCTGTATAATAAATGTACCCTTTAATCCTTTCTCTTTCTATGCTGCTTAAATGGTCCCCCATAATGTAAAACCTCTGAGACTTGGGAGCAAATTAATTTTCTAACCCACAGAAAGTTAGCAAAATAATAGAGATGAGACAGTACTTACTGCATAGCTGTTCTGTGAGCTTCCTGTGAAGTTGGTCCATTTAGTCCTCTCAGTAACTCTATTAAGTACTCAAAGCACCAATATCCCCATTTTCTTAGTGAGGAGGCTGAAGCCCAGAGTGATTAAGTATCTTGTCCAAGAACACCCAGTGGGCAAGTGTGAAAGGTTGAAAATGAAATGTCATCACCTACAGAGAATTTCTTCCAAGTATGGCACTTTTATAAGAAATATTGCAAGTGATGTGGCAAAGGCAGGCAGGAAAACAGCAGCCAATTTTTTTTCCATTGAGGTCTTAATGTAGTTAAGAACCTCAATTTTGTGACTGCATATTGAAGGCACACGTAATTGATGATCCATAGAGATAAACAGATTATCTCAACTTGGTGAAATTAGGTATGATCTCTTTTCCTTCCTCTTACATTTATGTATTTGCCAAAAGCCATCCAACAGGTATGTGCTGCGCTATATTTATCATTGAAAATTTTGATATTTTAAAGCTATATTGAGTTTTAAATATTTTAAGTAATCTTTGGAATTATGTAAAATTGAAAACATTTTGCAGTTAAGTCAGAAGTCCGTCTATTACACAGTATATATCACAGTAAAGAATAGAAAGCATTGAGTTATTCCCAGTGTGTTGCCTGTTTTATAGAATATTTTCATATACTGCTTGATACTACTCATAATGGCTTGGCAATGGGAATTTTAACAAGGCTGGCTTCTAAGCAAGTGCTGCAAACAACATTATGACAATCAACTTGTTTTGCCATGCATTTTAGAAAAGAGATAGATTAATTGAAAATTTATATGCAATAGCATGGGAGTAATTATATGTAGTAAGCCAAATTTACTTATGATAATAGACTTAATTGGAAAATTCTTTAATGTACCATTTTAATAAGGGTATTAAAGAAATTGGAAAATTTGAAGAACACCCAATCATTTCTGAATTATAATTGTAAATGAGTGCAGATGACCTAATCTGGTTACGTAAATGATAATTATTATTTTAGCAATTGCACAAATGAGCTCAAAACATGGACTGCAATAATTACAATATGAACCAATAACTTCCTTGTCTGCCATTTGCACAAATGATTAAATTATATGAGGAATGTTTTCTCTATACTTTAAGAGCTAATGTAAATTTAAGAACCCAGGGAAATTAATAGTGTAATTAAAACTGATAAGTATACACAAATATGGAAAACAAGCAGCTGGATTTATAAAGCTTGAAGTTCTAATATCATGCATCTTTCATTGTAGCTGTTATGAATAATGAATCACTAAAAAAAATAATACCGCTTCCTGTAGTAAGTTACCATGTACAGTATTGATTTTTCAAGTGCATTTTGCACTTCAGGCATTTCCTCAAGAACGGTATTTTCTCATTACCCTCTCATTACCGATTAAGTTTACATTTTAGAAATACAGCTATATATTGTCAGTTAACCAAGGGCATTAAGTGGAAGCCCGGGGTGATGATATTCAAAACGTCATTAAAAGCCAAAGACGTTTATTTACCGGAGCCGTGACTCACATTGAATTTGCGCCGAACGATGTTGGGGGAAGGGAATATCAGAAAATCACAGCTATTTATGGGCGGTGAGGGAAAATTAAGCACAAAATTCGCTGTCAATTAAGGAGTAATGGAGCCCAGGAAGTTCCCCAAATGAGGTGACAGCAAAGCGGAGGCACTGGAAGCGATGAGCCTGGGCTCTGTGATGAGTGTAGCCCCCCAAGGGGCTCTCGGCCTGTGCCCAGCTGCCCTGCAGAGGCCCATGCCTGTCACCAGCTCCTTCCATTGTCCCTTTGGAAAGCAAGGGCTCTGCAGCAAATTGTTCCCTTGGCAGGCCTGTGGACAAGGCTAGGAACTTTACGCAACAACACTAGAGCTTTTACCCTTTGTCTGGCTCTGTGTCCCGGCTTCTTTGGAAGGGCAGGATGGAGTGGCAGGCCAAGTCCTCAGTAAATCAGAAATAGCAAGAGCCACTCCCAAGCCTTGCAGCCTAAAGAGGGCCATGGACTGGGCCTGCAAAGTGGTAAAGATGATGGTGTGGCCTAGAAGACCCATTTGAGTGGCAGGTTCACCGGGCCATCGTGGCTGTGACACTCACAGCCTCTGTGACAAGCACAGCTACCCACAGCCCCACTTCCTGCTCCAGTAACTCCATGCCTTCCTCATCCTCATCCCGAGCTTCTCCGTGAGGGTTTTGTAGTCAGTTGACCTTGTTCAGCATCTCAATTGTCTTGGTCCTGATATGGTGACAATACTGGTTGTTGCTTTGGGGGTTGCTGAAACATCGTCTCCGCAACCTAGAACAATCATTAGCCTGTGTATTTATCGCTGTACCTGGAACTCGTGGAAAACTGATATCCCAATAGAAACTAAAACAAACTTAACATAATTTTAACTCCAATGCATATGTCACTTTCAGAAAAAAAATGTGTAATGTACGTGTCGGGTTTACAAACTATAAAATATGTGCACAGGAATCACCCGAGGATCCTTGGAACTCAAGTTTTTGATAAAGCTTGACACTGCCCATCTAACAGGCTTCCGAGTGGCGTCAACACCTCTTGCAGTAAGGATTAAAACAAGTGTACATCAAACGCATACTGACTATCTACATCAAGAGGAGAGCTGCCAGCAGGCATGAAGACCCCCAGCAGCACATTCTTGCAGCTAGCCACTCCCCTAGTTTCTGCACTAACCACGGCCTTGCATTCTTTTAGAGTTTTGAACCGACACCTACATCCTTAATGTGAATGACATTTGCCTGTGTTGAAAATTCAAGAAAATGAACCGATAATATGCATTCTTTTGCCATTTGCTTGTCTATCCATCTTTTTTTATGTCACTTTGATAAAGAGAAATGACATTTGTTTGTCTTCACTGGTGCATAATACTCACTTTCATTCTTCACGGTTTTAAATTTTGATATAATGCTATTAATAATTTGCCGTTTTAACCATTCTAAAAAAAATCTAATTGGCATGTAACAATTATACAATCCCTGTGGGAAACAGTGGGGTATTTTGGCAATGCGTACAACGTGCTATTGATAGAATCAGGTTTATTACAATATATATTGCTTGAACCACCTGTCATTTCCTTTTGTTGGGAAAATTTTTAATTCTGTACAATAAATCTTTGCCATCTCTCTACTGTGCCACAGAACATGAAACCTTGATTCTCCTCTCTAACTATGTTTTTGTATCTGATTATCATCCTTTCTCTATACCACCTGCCCCATACCACTGGCGGCCTCTGGTGACCCCTATTTTCTCTATTTTCTCTCTATTTCTACGATATCACCATTGTACAACATTGAAAATACAATTAGTTCTGTAGAGCTGCAATGTTAAGATGGCCAATATGCAGGCACATAAAACAAACACTGCATGTTGTCACTCATAATTGGAAAATCAGAAAATGCTGATATCTCATTACTTCTGACAGAGACTCTGTAAGCCTCGAGTTATGGCTCCCAGTACCCTTCCCAAGCGTCATACCACTTTTAAGCTATTTGCCATCTTTATAAGTTTACTTGCTGCTACATATATAGCATTATAGAATAATTTATCTTCTTCTGGCTGGCTTATATCACATAAATAAAAGTTTGAGGTCAATCTTTGTTATACCACAACTTTGCTTCCTGTTATTTGGGCTGAAGAATATTATACTATATGTATATAACATATTGTTTCATCCTTTCATATGTCAATGGGCACCTATGCTGTTCCTATTGACTAGTGTGAAAAGTTCTCTGGTGGATATGTGCATATCAATATCTCCTTGAGTCCTGTTCTCAGTTTGGGTTTCTATCAAGAATTGGAATTACCAATTTGTGTGGTACTCCATGTTCAGATTTTTGAGAAACTATCAAGCCATTTTCCATAATGACTCTATTTTATACTCCCTCCAGCAATGCACAAGGGTTCCAATGTCCCTAATCCTTAGCAGGGTCTCTTTCTTTTCTTAATTTTTTGGTTTGTTGGAGGATTTAAAACAAGACCTCATTGTGTAGCCCAAGCTTGTTTGGAACTCACTATGTATCCCTTGATGGTGTATAGCTTATGAGAGTCCACTCCTGCCCAATGCATTTCCCTCTCGTCCCTTATGCACTGCTGAGAATTGAACCCAGGACCTCATGCATGCTAGGCAAGTATATCAACACTGAGCCACACATATACTCATCCTTTTTTATCTTTTATTCTGAGACAGACTCACATAGAGTTCAATCAAATGGCTTTGAATTCACTCTGTAAGTCAGGCAGAGGTTCACCTTGTGATCTTCCTGCTTCAGTCTCCTCAGTAGCTGGGAACAGAGGCATGAGCCACAAGCCCTGCCCTCCCTCCCTCTTTTATTTCCAGTTTTTAGTGTTTGTGTGGTGTATCTTTTTGGTCTTTGTCATATCTGACAGTTTGTCAAATATGTTAAGCCTTCCATAGAACCACCATGCTTTTCTACACCAAATTGTATTACCTCAAGGGTGCTATTAATTATTCCTTCCCTTCTGCTATTTTTGTGTTTTATGTGCACTTCTTTTTCAAGGTATAAAGTCAGGTGGCTTACCTGACATCCTGTGTTGCACATGCTGCTATTTGTTCCTAGAGCTCCTCTGAGCACTGCCGTCACTTACTCCCATAGGGTTCATTTGTCACTCGGCTCTTTCTGATCTTTTGTGATTCCTTCTTTGCCCATTTGCTTGTGAAGAGTATGCTGTTTTGTTCAACATACTGATGGAGGCTCTAGATTCCCTCTGTTATTGGTTTACAGTCTCCTTCTGCTGTGGTTGGGAAGGATGCTTTGTATGACTTCAGTCTCTTCAAATGACTTGAGGCTTCTTATGCAGCCTAACTCATGCTGTACCTTGGACAGTGCCCCACATGACCTTAAGAATATGTATTCTACTATTGGGTGGGAGGTTTCACATTCCAGTAGATCTCATTGAAGTATAATGTTCCTTCAGTGCTCTGTCTCTTTATTTCCCATGATACTTCATTTAACTACTTATTCTGCTGCTGCGTAATTTTTATGAGGTATGGTTTTGTGTTATTACAAACAAAGCTATGTATCATAGAATTAAAATGATTCTATACAGACTTTAAGAATCAAGTAGAGAGGAACCCCAGAAACTGGGAGTGAATCTTTGCCAGCTATATATATGACAGGGGATTAATATCAAGACTATATAAAGAACTCAAAAACCAAAGAATCAAAAGAACACACAAAAAATTGCTCAACCAAAAAATGGGCTGGAGACCTGAACAGAGAATTCTCAAAAGAAGAAAAAATAGCTAAGAAATATCTCAAAAAAATGTTCAATGCCTCTAGCAATTAAGAAAATGCACACCAAGATAACTTTGAAATTTCATGGGACCCCAGTCAGAAGAGCAAAGACAAGTAAAATAACCAATAGACAAGAAACGCTAGCAGGGATGTGGGGAAAGTGGAGCTCATCCACTGTTGGTAGAGTTGCACACTGGTCCAGTCATTACACTGACCCAGGAAATCATTGTGAAGAATGGTCAAAAGGCTAAAAATGCATCTACCACATGCCCCGTGTACCCAAAGAACTCAATATCCTACTGACAGATACTAGCTCAGCCATGTTCATTAGGCTCTGTATACAGTGCCAAGGAAATGGAAGCACCCTGGATGTCCTTTACCTGACAAAGAGATAAAGGAAATGTGTACATATACAGTGTGGAATATTATTTAGCCACAAAAAATGGAATCAGGAAATCTGGGGGGAAATGGATGGAACCAGAAAAGATAAGATTGAGTGAGGTAACCTAGCCCCAGAAGGACAAACAGCCCATGTCCTCTCTCATCAGAGGCTCCTGCTCCACATTTTCAGATTGAGTATGCATCCTGGAGCAATTGCAGAAGCCAGAAGTGTAAAAAGGGCCCTTTGTCGGAGTGGAAGTTGTGGGGGTGGTGTGGGGGCAGTAGAGGGGAATCGCAGGCTACAAGTGATGGGGAAATGGAAAAATGGGGGGCTCTAATTAGCGAGTGAGATGACTCCAGAAGAAATGATAACATAACAGTAAGCATGTCTTAAAAAGTTCTTGGGGTACAATTTTATTCAAACTGTGTTTGTGCATTTTCAAGTAATCATAAAACAATGTTTCCCTGTAGCTTTCCCAAACATTCTTAGTATCATTTATGCCTTCTTCTCCCTCTGTATTGGTCTCCCCACACCCACCCTGCCCAATGGTCTCTTTTTACTTTTCTAGTTTTGTGTACTCCGGATTACAGGCTGGCATTTGAGAATTTAGAGCTAGTAACCACAAATGAGAGGTCAGTTGGTGTCTGCCTTTTGGGGTCTGGGTTACCTCACTCAGTATAATATTTTCTACTTCCGTCCATCTCCCTGAAAATTGTATGATTTCATTTTTCCTTACATCTGAATAGTGTTCCATGAGTCATTCATCACATGAAGGATATTTAAGTTATTTTTCCATTTTCTGGTAGTTGTAAACAAAGTGAACTTGAATGAGCAAGTATCTGTGGAATAGGATGTTGGGACCTTCGGATATGTGCCCAAAAGTGGATAGCTGGGCCATGTGGTAGATTTAGTTTTAGCATTTGAAGACTTCTCATGCTGATTTCCAGAGTGCTGTACAAATCTGCAATTCACCCATGGTGATAAAGTGTTCCCCTTTTTCCTAAATCTTTGCCAACATTTATTGTCAGCTATTTTCTTGATCATAGCCAGTCTTAATGAGGTTAGATGAAATATTAAACTGTTTTAGTTTGCATTTTCCTGGTTTTGTGTCATAATTTTTTTCTTTTGGCTTTTTGAGACACAGTTTCCCTGTGTAGCCCTTGCTGTCCTAGAACTCAGAGAGCTGCCTCCCTTTGCTTCCTGAGTGTGGGGATTAAAGGCATAAGCCATTACTTCCCAGTGTCATAATTTTTATACCAAGTGCAAAATTGTTCACCTAGCTCTAGGACCTAATTATGTTCTCCTATTTTTAAGATAAATGTTATAGTTCTGTGTCTTGTTTGTGCTAACTAGTTTTATGGTAACTTGACACAAACTATAGTCATCTGAGGTGGAAACATCAATTGAGAAAATGCCTCCATAAGATCTGGTACCAGACTGTAGGACGTTTTCTTAACTAGTAATTGATGGGGGAGAGCCCAGTCCATTGTGGATAGTGCCATCCCCGAACTGCTAGTCTGGGATTCTGTAAGAGAGCACGGTGAGCAAGCCATGAGAAACAAGCATATAAATCACACTCCTCCATGGATTCTGCATCAACTCCTGCCTCAGATTCCTGCCTTGTCTGGGCTCCTGTCCTGACTTCCTTCAGTGATGAACAGTGATTTGGAAGTGTAAGCCAAATAAGCCCTTTCCTTTTCAAGTTGCTTTGGATCATAGTGTTTCATCGCAGCAATAGTAACCTTAACTAAAAGAGTTTTGTTTGTTTTTAGAGAAGGTCTCCACGGTAGCTTTGGCTGTCTTGGATCATAGACCAAGAGGACCTTGAGTTCACAGAAATCCACCCGCTTCTGCCTCCCAAGTGCCGGTATCAAGGCATGTGCCACTATGCCTGATCCATAGTTTTGTATTTTACGTTTAAGCCTATAGTCTACTTTAAGATGCTGTTTGGATTTAGAGTGAGATAAATATAGGTTCCTCTTTTGTCCATGGGCTTCCAATTGCCTTAGCACTATTGCACTATTGCCACTAAAGTTTGATGAAGTCAAAGTTATTTCCAAATCTACTCAATAACCCTTGTATTCTAAGTTTGAAACTTTTATGTTATCTTTCAGGAATTTCATGTCTTTCTTTTATTTATGTAGAGTGTGTGTGTGTGTGCGTGTGTGTGTGTATGATGTTATGAATTCAACAATCTTGTTGATGGTAGGCGAGCCGTCTCCCACCCAGCCGTAGCTGCATTTCTGAAATGAAGGTGATGCATAGATAACTCTAATTATAATGTTAAGTGAAATAGTATGTGTGCCTAGCATATGGCAAAAGTGAATGCCATCCATAGTAGTTATTAAAGCCTTGCTATCAACTTTGAAAACTGGCAAGGTCAGTAGCCTCCACAGCAGGTAAATCAGATCTGCAGACATATTTGGAAATATGTTAAGCGATTAAAAAATGGCTCCTTTTTGTAATGCAAGACTGTACATACACAGATACTTAAAGACATCTAACAACCCACTCCCACAATGAGACATTATAGAATGTTTACATCCAGTACAGAATCTCCAGAGCTAGAAGGCACATTAAAGATCTTAAGGTGTGCGTCGTCAAGATGCAACTAATGGCAAGAGCAACATCACAGGCACTGGTTAAGCTGACTTTGTACAAGGCAGGGCTTATAAGAAAACAATCAGACGTCTCTCTTCTCCATCTTCACACAGCAATGATCCTGGAAGGGACCAGAAGAGGTGATGAGCTGGCTGGGTTTGTGTGTATGTACATTTTTCTTCTTATTTGTTTTCAAGTGTGAATCAATTGTTGCCCCTTTAAACTCAAAAAGCGAAGAAACTGAGTGAGGTGAGGGGAGACTTTCGGCACTTGTATAAATCCCAAGGGGATGCTGACTGCTGCCAGAGGCGTTAACAAACCTGCTGAGTGAGGAGAGTATTTGTCAAAATACACAACTAGGCAGTTAGACTACGTCGGGGGAGAGAAAGTGACACAGTACAGCTAAAACTCTGTGTTTGTGTGGNAGCGCGGCAGCTGCGACGCCAGCTCCCACACCTGGGTTCCTGATTGCATCACTGCTATGAGCAGCTTTTCTCCGCCCTCAGCTGCCGTCCTTTCCCAGCCATGAAGCTTCTCTTCTGTTTTATACTACCACCACCTGCTGTCCTGTTCCGACCACACAGAGACTTCTTCCCTTTTCCACAGAGGAATGACCGGACTGCAAGCCCACGACAAGGTGTCTTTGAAGGGGTTTAAGCAATCATCCAACCTTTGAAGGTCTGATTTTTAAATCACACAGACTTTAAAAAAAAAAAAGAATTGTTCTATTTTGATGCCTTTAAAGAAGGTATCTTTTTTTTCCTACCGTGGCAAAAGGAAACACTCGTGTACCTGGCGCACATTTATTCATATTCGCAAATACTTGTGTAGCAGTCACTATGGGCAAGGCACTATTTTAAATACGCCAGCTATCATCTTTTTATTTCTCCTAATAACTTTATGAGATAGGTTCTGTTGTCATTCCTGTCTTAGAGATGAGAAAAGCGAGGCTCAGGGAGCTCAGATAACACCATGTTCCCTGAAATGTATCATGTTATGGCTTTTAAAAGCATATGTCCAGGGGAGTCGCACATATGAAGTCACAGCGAATGCGCTTAAGACCTCTGCAAGCTCCAGCCAGACAAAATTCGTACATAGAAGAGGGGAAAGTGGGCAGGAAACTCCACCACTAACTGAGCTGCTTTTGCCATTTGATAGCTGCTAGAAGACGGAGAGTCCATTTCCTTCCAATGCGCCTGCCCCCATAGGTCAACCACACTCCAGGGAAGCCCCCACTTTCAAGATTATTTGGGCAATACAAAGTGGATTCAATGAGGAAGAAAGAAAACTCAAAGTTGGGTGGGAACGGATGAATAAAATATCATTTTAAAAATGCTATCATTCCTTCCTGTGGGAAGGTCATTTATTCCTGCTGTGTTGGCATTAGCCTTGGCTTTGTGACTGGTGATGCCTTATCCCTGTGAAGAGTCCTCTTTTTCTTCCACGTGTGCATCCACCTTAGCCTTTTCTCCTTTGCCTACAAGGCCAGCAGTGTTAGAAAGGGGAATGTTTCTTCAAATAAGATCCTAGAATGTATATTGATAAAATGAGCTGAAGTCAACCCAGAGAAGATGGACAGCATGATTGAGCACTAAATTTTTGTCCCTTAAACCATAGAAATGCTTGGGTTATTTGATCATGCATCTGTCATTATTGGCAGTGTTACAATCAGCCGCCGGATCTCAGTGGCATGTGGCAATAAACATTTATTTCTTGCTTTCAAGTTGGCAGGTCCGTAGGGGAACTAAGCCCCACACATGCCATCATACAGTCCAGGATGGAAAGCCAGCAATGTCAGCGTCAGTGTCGTGGTCTCATAACACAGAATGCAATGACAGGATTGCAAGAGGGCACACCCAACTGTCCAAGTGTATTTTAAAGAACATTGATATCATAACCTCTTATATTAGAGAAGGCAAGCCACTTGGCTATGTCTGAAGTCCAGAAGGAGGAAAACATAAGGCATTCACCATAGTGCAACGACAATGGTGTGAATACATAAAGTAGTGAAATAATGAGGAATTGGAACTCATTATTGAATATGCCACAATAGCTAGCTTTATGATTGTCACTATCAATAGGCAAATTTAAATCCAGGCAGGTCGGTTTTATTTGTCATTACATATAAGATTTTTTTCTCATTATTTTTTTTTAATTTTCATTTCAATATGTAACAATTATACTCATTTATTGGATCCATTGTGCTAACTCTTTTGCCATGTTTTGAATCAGTGTAGTGTATATTAATTGGACAAAATATTGAGTCTCATTATGAGATTTTCTTTTGCATACATATAATATACCCTTTATTATATTTACCTATTCTTACTTCCTTTTGCCCTGTTTCTACCCCTGGTCTCCATCCTCTTTCCATATAGGCCCATTTCTACTTTCATATTTTTTTAACAAATTCTAGATTCTACATATGAAAGAAAGCATGTAATACATTTCTGCATGAGCCTGGTGTACTTTGTTTAACATGACAGTCTGCAGTGCCATCTATTCCCTGCACGTGACATCATTTGCATTTGGTTCTTGTTTATAAAATTCTATTGTGTGTGTATGTGTGCACGCGCACACGTGTGCACGCACACATGGTATTTCATTTATGCAGCCATGTGTTGCTAGGCATCTAGACTGACTCTATAGCTTGGCTTTTGTGAATAGCGCCTCAGTAAGTGTGAGTGAGCAGGCATCTTTTCTGTGCAGGCAGATTTCTTTAGACAGGCAGACAGGCAAATATAATGTATGGATTGTGGCTTCTGTACATTTGCCATGTATAATTCAGTGACTTTGGGCATATTTACAGACTTTTGCCAGCGTCTCCACTAGTTTCAAACCATTTAATGCTTTACTGACTAATCTGTTTTCTGGCTATCCATTTGCCCTTCCTGGACAGTTCATGTAGAAGAAATCATGCACTATCTGACCTTTCTTACCTGGTGTCTTTCCTAGTGTAGTGTTTTCAGGATTCACTCATGTTGCGGAATAGATCAGCACTTCAATTCTGTGAACAAATAACAATTCATTGAATGTAGATATCATGATCCATTTTCTATTCATCAGTTAGATGGATTTCGTGATGTAGCCACTTGTAGTTCAGCTCTCTTGAGTATTCACATGACCCCAACATTTCTAGGTCATGTGGTAAGTTATCAAATGTGTTGCCATATAAGCCAATCACAGTGTTCCTTTAGAAGATTTATTTTGTAAGGAGGTACTGTATCTGTTCCCCTCACTCTAGGAACTTTAGTCTGCCCTCCACTTGGGTTCATGTCGTTTAAGGTTTATTCATTTTTCTCTTTTCAAGGGAACAGTTTTTACTTTCATTGAGTTTTCTGAATATTCTCCCTTTTCTTTCCTATATTTTCACTCTCTATTTCTTCTGTTCATTTCACTTTTGCCTTGTTTTCTTTTTAGGTTTCCACACTTTGGTTAGTGCTTCTACATCTGTTTAGTGATTAGGTTATTGGTTAAGTTATTGTTTTAAAGTTCTTATTTATATTTGCTTCCTAAAATTTTTGTGGTGGTAAGGACTGACCTCAAAGTTTTGTGCAAGCTATTAGGTACTCTATAAGTTAGGTACATCTGTAGCCTGAAGGATATTTCCTCAAATATATGTGTAAAGGCTATAAGTTCCCACTCTTTACATGGCTAATACTACAGCTAATAAAGTTTGATATGTTAGGTTTTATTTTGTTTTGTATGCAAGCATTTTATAACTTTTGTTTGGATTTGTTGATTTAGAAGTGTGTTCTTTAAACACACACACAAAGATATATAACGAAACACATTACTTTGTATGATAACAACATCTTTAAAGATGTATATTCTTTAATTTCTATGTATGTTTGAATTTTCCAATAGCTTAATTTTTAATTTTATCACACTGTGGGCAGACAATATGTTTTATGATTTTATGGACAAATAGTAATCTATTTGTTGATTCTGAAATTGGTTTATCTAACATTATTTAGCCTAATAATGTTCAATATTAAAGAACCTTCCGTGTACACTTTAGAAGGTTGCATGTTCACTAGTCTTATTGAAAGTAACCTATAGGTATATGATAATTCTAGTTTATGATTTTAAGTTCCCATTTTCTAGTTCACCTTCTATCTCCTTACTCAAGACATTATTGAAAGTGGGTATAGACAATCTGCAAATAGAGTAAGCTAAATTGTGTCTTTGTCCACAACTCATTTAACTTCGGTCTTATTTGAAAGACAATTGCATAATGCATTAATTATGACTGTGTTTTGATGGATACACAATGAATGAAGTTGTAATTTGTATGACAGTAACATTGCAGAGGTGGGACAGCAAGGAGGCATTTAAGAGTATTTTGATGTGCAATTGGAATTTTGTTGCTATGAACTAGATTATTTGGACAAGGTGTTAATTTCAATTCCATAGCAACCACTAAGAAAATAGGTTTTTTAAAAAATACCATAAAGGAATTCGCATGTGCGTTAAAATAGTGCAAAAGAAAGCACATAACATAAAAATCATAAAAGAGCAAGAAATGCAAAACATACGGAAAGCCAATAACAAATAGGAGATGGAAATCTGACCTTACCACTAATTATATTAATCAACACATTGTTGGTTGATCATGTGCTCCTATTATAAGGGGTTTACAAATTGATTCTGAAGATTATATGTTATGATTATGTTCTGTTCACAGAAATACATTCTAGATTCAACAACACTAAAAGGTTGAATGGAAGAAGATGCAAGCATAAATACCATAAAAACAGTGACAACAATTAGACAACAGCTGTAAAAATCTGTGCTAGTAACCAGATATAATATATTTCAAGAAAAATATCAGACTGGGACAGGATGGCATATGCTTTTGATTACTGCACTCAGGAGGCAGAGGCACGCTGGTCTCTGTAAGTTTGAGGCCAGCATAGTCTATATAGTGAGTTCCTAGTCAGTCAAGCCATAGTGAGACACTTTATGTGAAAAATAAGAATAATGAAAGGCTAATTATTTTAAATTTTCATTTTCAAAATGTGCATGTGACAACTACAATTAATCCTTCTGTCTCATTGGTTCTTCACCTGAGGGCCGTGACCCCTTTGGCGGTCAAACGATGTTTTCACAGGAGTCACATATCAGATATCCTGCATGTCAGATATTTACATTATGATTCACAAGAGTAGCACATTTACAATTTTGAAATAGCAACAAAATAATGTAATGGTTGGGGTCACCACAACATGAGGAACTGTATTACAGGGTCACAGCATTAGGAAGGTTGAGAACTGATGTAGGAGGGTCATCTGTCTATGTGTTACTTTCAAAGAAACTGCCTTGGCCTTTTGATAGGTCAGCCCTTAGGTGGGTGGAGTAGA
>LOEQ01003178.1:83407-94315 GCA_001685075.1 Bramus lutescens | reverse complement strand
GGCAAAAGACTGTCTTAACATGATACAAAGAACAAACAGAGCAATCATCTGCTTCAATACCTGAAACATCAAGCAACTATAGCCTGAGTTAAGCATTCTGTTGTTTAGGCAGGACATGCAGTGACCACACCTTAGACCTAGCATCCTGTAGGCATCCACTCCCTGGGTCAAATTTCCTGTCATATCCTTGAAGGAGCAGGAATAAGCTTGAATTCTCTGACCTTTGGTCAAGGTGGAATGGATCCACTTCTGTGGGCTCCCACAAACAGACCCCAAACTAACCAACTAAAAGTCTAAGCTCTAATCGCTATATACAAATCTTTCCTCTTGCCTCTGTCCCTAAAATCATTCTTGTCCTTACCTAGAGTTCTCAATTCTTTCCATGGGGATTACATGAACAGTGTTAGTTTTATTTAAACTTTAAACCAAAACCAAAGGATTTTTTGTGCTATTTGCATCCCTATTACATCAGGTTATACATTCACAGCAGTTTTTTTTTCAAAAACCTAAATACTAGTGCTTCCATACAAATAAACAAAATGCTTGATAACAATAACCTTCTAGCTGTCAGGACTGCTGAGCATATGTCCAGGCTGGGATGGGGTTAGAAGGGTCTTGGTAGATGTCTTGCTAAGCCACATCTGCCTCTCTAATGCATCCTTCTTTGGTAAGAGTAACAGATGTTTTTCAAGCCAAATGAATTAAAAGCACCAGGTCATTACTTCCCTCCTTCCCTGTATTACCACTCCAGGAGATAATGAGTAGTCTGAAAACAACAGAGCCTGTGCCTGTGTTTTTTGGGGGTATTTTTTAGATTAAAACATTTTCCATTTGCCTCCTTTCTTAGATATTTTTAGTTAGCATACAAAACAATGGCTTTCATTACTTCTCATTTATGTAAGGTACAATTATATACACATGTGTACATTTATAATCTAAAGGTAAATTTTGATGCATAAAGCTTTATTTTCCAGTTGTAAAATATGAACTGGCAACTCAATTTAGAGCCTTAAAGAGGTTGTATTTCCTTTTCCTATTTGCTTTTGTGGCTTCTTTCCTGTTTTCTTATCTATTGTACAGAGGAATTTTCTAGACTAGCACTCTCCAATCTTTCCAATGCAAAACCCCACATGCCTTCAGAAGCATCACTTGGAAAGTGAACAGCTCCTTTTCCACCTTAGCATTTCTAGAAGGAGTTGAAAGCTAGACAGTCTCTGCCTTTAGACCTTCCATACCTCGATGCTTTCCTTTTCCATCTAATATACTTCCTGTGCTAGGCAGAGTATTTTGGGGGATACTTCATTTTCTTTCCTGTATGTCTCTCTGAGTTCTGTTTTCCCACAGTCCCCAACTTTGATCTTAACTAGATTGCAATCAGCATCTGTACCTCCCCAAACACTCCAGTGTTTAAGTCATATAGCCCTAGTGCCAGATAATCATGGCGCCCATGAACCCCATCTATTTTTCTGCATGTCTTTGGCCCTCAAGCATAGAGCCCCCTACCCCCCACTGACAGAGTCAGATTCCTGTGTGAAGAAGGAAGCCTTTGGAGTTGAGGTTTGGGGCCTTGGTGGGGAAGTGCCCTTCCTTCTCTGTGATCCTAACTGAGTTCATTAAGCAATTCTTTTCCTGCCCCATTTTCTCCAGAGAGGAGGCTTGGGCCTGTCATGTTGGAAGGCTGCTGAGAATAGTATACTTTCTGTCTGGACCTATCCCTTAATTCTTCTAGACTCTCAACCCAGGTTTGCATTTGTTTCCAGCTCACTGACTTCCTGTCATCTGAAGAACCAGTTTAAAGAAGATACAGTCTGCAGTCTGGGGACTGGTTTGAGGCTCGTTCTGTTCTTTCTCCCATTTGTTTATTTGTTTTGGATTTTTTTTATTGCCTTCCCCCCTAGTGCTGAGGAATCAAACTCAGGGCCTTTAGTATAAGTAGAGCTGTTCCTCTTTATTAACATTCTTCTTCTTCTTTCCTCCCTATTACTGTAATTTTCTGAGCTCCGAAGAATAGAAATGTGATCACTTTCATGATGGGCATGAACTAAGGAAGATATATAAAAGGGTATCAGTTTTGCTAGGCGATATGAGATGTGTGTTGGTGTGTGTGGGGAGTGTGTAGTATGTAGTTAGAAGAGGTAAGGAGGAGACAATGTAAATTATTTATTATTTTCAGACTTTGTATTTTCTTTTTATCAATTTCTATAAAGTAGTTTAATACCTATATTCTTTAAATGCAAATTGGAAAATATTTACCTGTATATACAAAAGTCAAAATACCCAAAAAACAAGCTGCACTGTCTCAGGTTGAGACAGATGCTGAGACTGAGTTAGGGTGCCAGTTCCTTGGTATTTACATCTTTCGGAGCAACATTAGGCAGAAGAGAAGATGAAATGTGGTACAGGTTGAAAGTCTGCTGGGTCAACTTCATGTGACTCTGAAGAAGAGGAATGTCAAATAATTTATATACATAAGACTACCTAAACATCTTTTACCCATTTGTAGACTATTGCATTGGCTTTCTAAGTTTTCTCCTTACTTTAAATATTTAAATCCAAAACAATCATGTGGATTCCAATGCCTCTCTGGTGTTGTGGAATAATCTTTTTGTACACTGTGAAGATGTGTCTTTGCCAAGGTGTCTTTTGATTGGTTTAATAATGAGCTGAATGGCCAATACCTAGGCAGGAAGAGGTTAGTCGGACTTCTGGGCAGAAAGAGAAGAAGGGGAGAAGAATCTAGGCACTGGAGAGACACCAGAGAAGACAGAGAGGAAGCAGAACATGCCAGAGGAGAGGTAACAGCCAAGAGATGTACTGCAAATTCTAATTGGTCTTAATAATAAAAACCCAGAGTCGGATATCAGGGTAAATGCTGAAGATCAGAGAAGTAAAGGAGCCAGCCACTAGAGAGACTTCTTAACTCTACTGGATCCTCAGACCGAAGGTGGCAAGATCCTGTCTCCATGAATCCTCAGACTGAATGGAATATCCTGTCTCTACAAGTGCTCAGACTGAATGCCTTGAGCTCCTGTCTCCTCCAGGCTTATATTCCTCTCTCTGCACAGCCATCTCCCTAGTGTTGGGATTAAAGACATGTAAATTCCAAGTACTGGAATTAAAAGTGTGAGCAACCACTGCCTGGCTCTGTTTCTCTTTCAGACTGGATCAATCTCGTGTAGCCCAGGGTGGACTTGAGCTCCTAGAACTGCCTCTGGCTCCTGAGTGCTGTGTTTAAAGAAAGGTGTGTACCACCACTGCCTGGCCTCTATGGCTAACTAGTTGTTAGCTCTGCACTTTGATCCTCAGGCAAGCTTTATTTGTTATAGTACAAATGAAATATAACCACAATGAGCCACGTGGCAGCACATAGATTAATAGAAATAGATTAATTTAAGTTATAAGAACTAGCCTAAGCCACAATCCTAGCTTTCATAATTAACAAGTCTCCATGTTGCTTTTTTTGTAAGCTAGAGGCCCAAAGGGAAAAAAATCTGACTACACCCTGGAACATGTAGAATAAAGCTAGATGATCCTGACTCTAACTATTCAAGGCTCTCTGCTGTTTTGCTAGGTGCTTATACACTTTTGTGAAAATTTAAATAAAAATATCATGTAATTTTTGTTCTATCGCCTCCCTTCCAACAGTCACGCATTTTCATGCCACTGGCCATGCCTTTGATCATATGTTTGATGTCTCTGTCTGAAACTCCTGTGGCAAATTGCTCCAAATTGTTCACCTTCCCTGTATCTGCACCTTTGGCCAGGTAGACTTTGTGGTTCCACTAGAGGCTTAATGTACTTATCCAACCTTCAGCTTTGGTCTCGGCTCTGTGATTTCCTTTGGAACTTAGCGTATTAGCAGATGAGACGCTCACAGGGTTTAACTTGCCCCTTACACTTCTGTTACATCTGTGAGTGGTGCTTTGCTTGGGCAGTGGTTCTTATGCCTCGAGGTTTCTCGGAGCAATGGAAATTGAGCTGGATGCATAGCTCAGTGCTAGAGAGCTGCCAAAATAACAAGCATGAGAAAAATTGAAACTTTTGTGTGTTCTGTTTCTCCCTCCCTCCCTACCTCCCATATCCAGCTCCTCCACATACCCTGCAAAATTGGCACCAAGCCCAGACCAGGCTAGACCAGTGGCTCCCTAAACACCTTGTAGTTTGATAAGTAAGAAAAACCAATTGCTGCTTAAAGGCATTTTACAGTATGATAATGGCAATACAATAGCTGGCTGATTTGCTTTTGTTCCCTGCTTTCTCATTTTGCCAGAATATTCCATTTCTCCTTCAAACTCCAGCTCACATGATCTTTCTGAAGTCTCTCTCATTCTCTTTTTGAAAGTTTATTTTTCTTTTGAATTCTGTGTGTGTGTGTGTGTGTGTGTGTGTGCTTGTGTGTGCGCATATGTGAATACAGGTACCCACAGAGTCCAGGGAGGGCTTTGGAGCTAGAGCTGGATTTACATGTGGATGTGGGCTACTCTATGTAGGTGTCGGGAGCCAAATTCAGGTCTGATGGAAGAGTAGTAAGTTCTCTAAACCCCTGAGCTACCTCTCCAGCTTTATATTCTCTACTCTTTACAGTAAAACTCAATGCTCGCTCCTTTGAAATCTGTTCTCATGTTCATTTTGCTACACTAAGAATTTGGGGGAGGAGAAGCCTTAACTTTAGGTTTTCCTAAGAGATGTATAAGATTGTTGGAGCAGGAGTCATAAACTGACCTTCAGATATCTTCTGAACCATGTGCACATAACAGGCAACCAGCGAGGTGAGTGAATGAACGCCGTCGGCAATTGCCTCCTAGATTGGCCAAGTTTTCAGTGAGACGTCAGAGTGGATCAGAATACTCCAGGGTTAGTAAGGTGTTTGGTGCCTGGTGGAGTCTCAATTAAAATTTAAATAATTTTCATCACCATACACTTCTGGCTGTAAGAAAGAGACATCCACTCAACCCAGCTCAATTAAAGTGAGTTTACTGAAATAAATGATGCTAGGGAATGCCCTGCAACACAAGAGCAGGGAGCAAAGTAAACCCGGTCTCACAGGGGCTGCAAAGCCATCATAAATTGACACTCTGTGGGGTCTGTTCAGTCACTGTTCTATTCCTATGAAGAGGAATGGCCAAGGCAACTCCTATGAGGGAAAGCATTTCACTGGGGTTTGCTTGCAGTTTCAGAATCTGAGCTCATTATCATCGTGGTAGAACATATAGTGACATGCATATAGGCACTGGGGCAGTCAGTTAGAACTACGTCCTGATCCACAGGCAGAAAGAGATGGTGGGCCCTGATGTGGGCTTTTGAAACTTCAAAGCCCACAAACCACCCCCAGAGACACACTTCCTCCAGCCAGGTCACACCTACTCCAACAGGGCTACCCTTCCTAATCCTTCTAATTCTTCTCAAATAGTGGCACTTCCTGGTGACTGAGCATCCAAACTATGAGCCCATGGGGGCCATTCTTATTCAAATCACCACAGGGTCACAAAGTATCTCTCCATGACATCATTAATCTACCCACGTCTCACTACAGAACTGTATTCTCAGTCTACCCAACCCCTTACACAAGAAGCATCAAGACTATTTTCAAAGGGTTCCCCCCCCAGGGCTGTGGTTGTGGGTTCTTGGGGCCTTGCTTCCATCTTCTCGGGAACATAACCATTGGACCAACTTGAGTTAGGCAAGCTCAGTCAGCTGAAAACAGGATGGTAGCTTCACCCAAGCAGTGTGGGTTCATCTCCACTCTAAGAACTCGAAGGGGGGAAGCAGCTATCAGAAAGCATATGGGTAGGGGGCACCTTCAACTTGGCTGTTCAGTTACTCACTAGATCCGAGTTGAGACATTTTTTTCCTGCAGAGTAATGAATAGTGCTTTGTTTTATGGTCATATTCAGTATCCTTGTAGCCCCCAAATGACTAAAGCTTTCGTGGCCTTAAAATGGGAGCATTTTATTAGCCTGTGACTATTATTCTTGGGTAACAGTGGCACTTTAAATAGACTGAGGTGTTTGTGTGTGTGTTTCTTTGTGAACATTCATGTGTATGTGTGAACATAGGTGTGTCAGCACTGTGGCATTGTGTGTGGAAGTCAGTGGGAAACCAGTTGGCCCTCAGACTCTACTTTGTTTAAGGTAGGACGGTTGGTTTTATTCTGATGGATACGTCGCGCTAGCTGGTACTTGAGCTTTTTATGTGTTCTCACTTGTCTGCCTCTCATCTCCCTGTGGGAGTGCTGGCATTGAGGCCATGCATACACCCGAGCTGGGCTTTATGTAGTTTCTGGGGATTCAAACTCAAGTCATCACACTTGCCAAGCACGTGCTTTTCTCCCTGAGCCATCTCTCCAGCCCTCACTGTTAGAATGAGCCGACCCACAGTCCCTAACATGTAACAGCACCCAGTAAACATTAGTTACTGTCATTTGTAATTGTTTTTTTAAAGGCTCATGGCTGATTATTTGGATCTGCTGGCTTGCTGCTAAGAGGTCTTCTTAGAGAATCTTCAGGCACTAATGATTCAGGATAGGACAGGAGACTGAAAGAAACACCAGCTGACTGGGATCCTTTATGATGTTACTGACATTTTTCTGGTGATTGTTTTAAAAGTGAATATTACTATGTAGGAAAAAGGGCATTTGGGGGTGTTTCTGTTTTGAGCATAGTGTGGTTTTCTTTTATTTTTTTTACTGGTGTATATTCATTGCACATAGTGCTTTTAGATTTCATAAAGATAATTTCTTTCAAATATACAATGCTCTTTGGCCATACTCATTTCCCATGCTTTCTTCTTTCTCTCCCTCCCCTTCTCCCCTTTCCTCTATTTCCGCACAATAGTGTCTTTCCTCTCCCCAGTCTCTCTTCTGCTTTCACACCGTATGTATGTGTTTTCTGTATCTGTAAGAAAAAAACCTAGGATCCACACATGAGTGAAAACATGGTATTTGCACACTTGTTTATTGCAAACAGAACTACTCATAAAAGCCAAGGTATGAAACTAACCTAGGAATCCCGCAACAGATAAATGGATAAGGAAAATGAGCTACATATACACAATGGACTTTCATCTGGCCATAAAGAAAAATGAAACTATGTCATTGATGGGAAAATGGAGGCAACTGGAGATCATCATATTAGGAAAAAATAAGCCAGATTAAGTGAGTATAGTTTTTTTATAACCCAGAGATCTAGTTATGAAGGAAGCTGTGTACTCTGTATATTACTTCTTAGGAGACAAAAAGCCTAGTCCTGAAATCCTCACACTGGCTATGTCTGCTCAGCTGGCTGATGGGAATCAGGGATGGAATGCAACTGCTCTGGAGTCATGCTGTTAAACCATGTGCTGTTTGACAGGAGAGGAAATGATATGGAAGAGAGAGGCTGAAGGTCACTACCTGAGTTAAAATAATTCAGCATAGGACATGGAAGTCCTTAACCCAAGCTAGCACTCCAAAGGCAAAATGAATGTAGGTCTGAATAAAAGAGAAGTGTTGGGTTTTGCTCTTGTTTTTCAAGACAGGGTTTCTCTGTGTATCCCTGGCTGTCCTGGGACTCACTTTGTAAACCAGGCTGGCCACAAACTCACAGAGATCCGCCTGCCTCTGTCTCCCCAGTGCTGGGATTAAAGGCATGCTCCACCACCACCTGTCTGCCAGTACTACTTGTCCAAATGAATCAGTCTGTAATCAAGAGTTGCACTGTTAGGGTACCAGAGGAGAGAAAGTCATCTATTACTATTCTTATTGCCGTCTTGACTCCTGTGATTTTCCCTTCCTTGCCTTTTACCAAATGAGCCTTTCCAAAGAGGAATTAAATCTTACTTCTCTATTACCCACTGTTGGTACCTGGTGCCTATTGAACTAAATACTGAGATCTTTTGCCTATGAAAAGCTTTACCTCATACATCTGTTTGTATTTGCAGCAGGATAATGCGAACATCAATAGGTCATCTGAAGATCACAATATGTATTGTTTATCTGTTTAGCAAAATTTAGACATAATCAAGGAGAACATAGCAGAAATCAAGTTCTAAGGCGTCATCCAAGTCTTCTCTTAAACCTCAAACAATAGCAGTGATAACTGAATCTGACTTCTTTCTCTGACCAGCATGAGAAAAGAAATCTTTAATCCAGCCCCTTAGGAAAACTAAAATGCTGCTAGCAGCCACACAGCTGAGCATGGGAACAAATCCTTCCTCAATCAAACTTAAGGAGGACAGGAACCTCAGTCCACATTTTTAAAACTAATGCATTTCCTCTTTGGGATCGACATGATGGGGTGATGCAGAATGAAGAAACAACAGGTCTTTATAACAGAAAGGCTGGGATCAGAAGAGCTGTGAGCTTGGATGTCTATGAGCTAACAGCTGAGGTAAATTACCTAACATGGGGGGGTCACTGTAGGGGAGCCATCTCAGGCTGTGGTCAACTTCCACATACACAGTTGACATCTATAGTCAGGCCAGAGGAAGGCCTTGACATTCCCCCGAACCTCATTTCTGGAAGGCATTGGCATTTCCATGGATCTGAGGGTATTGCGGTTCCTGACAGGGCTGTGTTTGTATCAATAATACTCATTCATCCCAGTCCACATTCACTGAAGCCTCTGAGCCAGAGGATCCAATAATGCCACGCCTACTTTCTTGTCATGGAGACACTTGGAGATAGTAAAGTATACTGTCTTAAGTCACTTGGTGTTGGGGTATTTTGTTACACAGCACTAGATAACTGCCACATTTTACCACATTAGAAGGTTGAGGGACTCTGGGCAGTGGTGGCACACACCTTTAATCCCAGCACTCAGGAGGCAGAGGCTGATGATCTCTGTGAGTTTTAGTCCAGCCTGGTCTCCAGAGCAAGTTCCAGAACAGTTAAGATTACACAAAGAAACCCTGTTTTGAAAAAAAAAAAAGGATAGAAAAATAATGATGAGGGCAAGAAACAAATTACAGTGAGTATGTATACAGGACGGTACGCAGAAAATCTTGGTAACTTTAAGAATGGTGGTAGCAAAGGGAAGAACAGAAATCCGTATTTACCACTCCAAGTTGTGTTTCAGATGACCAAAAATCAATTAAATGTTATTTAAAACTATAAAGATTCTACAGACTTATTGTAGCCTCAGAACTATTTGAAGTGACTTTCATTTTATGTGCATTGGAGCTTTGCCTGCATGGATATCTGAGGGAGTCGGACTCCCTGGAACTGGAGTTCCACACTGTTGTGAGCTGCCATGTGGGTTCTGGGAATTGAACTGGATCCTTCAGGAGAGCATCTAGTGCTCTTAACTGCTGAGCCATCTCTCCAGCCCCTGAAGTGACACTTCTTCCATATTTGGGAATTTGGATCTCCATTAGGTTGTTCCTTGTTAAGAATCTGCTGAGGAACAATAATCTTAACCTTTCATGCTTGGCTACCAGTTTAAACCTCATGCATGGTTTGGTATGTCCCCCAAAGAACGTGTGTCCCCCGATTCAACTACTGAGTGGTAGTGGAACCTTTAAGAGATGGAACCTAAGGAAAGGAAGTTGAGAGATTAGCAGCTTGTTCTAGAAGGGGACTTTTCAGACCTAGGCTCTCCCCGCTTTTTGTTTCCTGACTTCCAGGAATTCAACAGCTTTGCTCTACCATATATTCCCAGCATGCTGTGCTACCTCATCACAGGCCCAAAAGCAACAGGGCCAATGCACAGTCTCTGAACCCATAGGATGAGTCTTTCCTCATTTAGGGTGAGTACCCCAGGTGTTCTGTCAGAGTGGCAGAAAGGTGACTAACACGCTTGGCAGGCTTATGACAGGCTAAGGGATCAAGGTGCAGTCCGTGCAGCTCTCTTTCGGCCTTCCTGATTCAGTGGACTTAGTGCAACACAGCACTTTCCTGCTGGCACGGTAGTGAATCGCTAGACAGATTTCGCTATAACCTACAAGACTAGGCCCACAGGCCATGCTGGGCAACGGCATGTGGATTTCGGGGCGGGTGGAGCAGACAGAGTCGGTATTCCAGAGTGGCACAGTTAAGGCCTTACAAGCAAATGCACGTGGAGCTGCATATTGCCAGGCTCCTGAGACTCTAAGCTTTGCTTTGTTATACAATTCACTCCCCTCTGCCAGCAGCGAGTCCCCAGCTGTTGGTCTTAGCAAAGGGCTGACATTAACTGATACTTTATCTCTTTTATGGGTAGAACACTTGATTCTAACGAAAGCACTGTAAACTTTGAAGAGAAAACTCTCCCAAGATTTTTGTTTTGCATTTGTGTGACTTCTGCAAGGGGCTTCAAGGGAGCTTACCTGTTTGTGGGTGTATTCTGGCGTGTTGCCTTTGAAGCTTGCCTTCTGGCGTCTGCCTAATTACTCTGGTGCCATTGCTGGACACATAATTCTTCAGGAAACAAGTATTCTAGAAAATCTCAGCAGAAGCTGCCAGGCAGCCCACCCATCCTGACCCCTCCTGCTGCGCTTCAAAGGGCGACCTCTTGTCTGACTCAACTTAGGAAGTCCGCAAACAAAACTTTAGTAGCTTCAGGAGGCAAACACACCACTCATCTACGTGTAGAATTCATAGCATTCCAACTCGGTTGGGTCGTTTTCAGAGCATATATGCAAATAAAGCAAGAGTTCCTTCAATCCATGCGAATAACTGCCGAACATTTGTCTTCCTCTGGAAAGTAACAATGGCTAGACAGTTTCGTATTCTAGTATTGAGTATTGTCATTATGTGTTTCTTATTTGCCAGATAACTATATAGCACATATTCTATACTGTACCTGTCTAAGCAGTTTCCACAGTGTTAGCTCATAACTCATTTGAGGCATGAAGAAACTGAGGCAGAGCAGTGTTGGGAGCTGTGAACCCCCAGATCCCGAATTTCTTGTAAACAACTTGTTTTCCTCTGCTCTGAGACAGCCTGCAGCTGCT
>LOEQ01003177.1:134418-148737 GCA_001685075.1 Bramus lutescens | reverse complement strand
CTCTCTCTCTCTCTCTCTCTCTCTCTCTCTCTCTCTCTCTCTCTCTCTGTGGGAAGCTGAGAAGGCGAAACCAATCCGGATGGAACTAGCAGCACTTCCAGCGGGGGATGGGATGGGGGCGGAGAGGTGCCGGGCGGTGTCCAGACTTTTCAAAAGACGTCCTAACACTTTGGGAGTTGTTTTGTCCTGGACGAGAGATCACAGTCTTGGAAGTAATGGACTGAGAGTTTCGGGGTTGCTTAAGCATTTCTCTGTAAAGAATTTGAAGTCAGCAGCTTCTTCCGTCGCTCGAGGGCATGGGGATAAAATTCCTTATCAACCTAGGGAGAGGTTTATGAGCTTTATAGATTTGCCAATGAGAAAGAAAAGGAAAGATTGGATTAGAAAGCCTAGAAGAGGGTGTAATTTACAACTCTATCCCGGTTGTAGTAAAAAATCTTACGTAAATATTTCCATACAGAGATCTATCTTTGCTCATAGGAAAAGATAAGACTAGAAAAGTCCTTCATCGACTAGAAAAGGCAGAAGTTACAAGGGAGGAATGCTACTTTTGCCAGTGCTGAGTAACTCCGTGTGGGAAAGCGAGCATCTGTTTTGCCGCCATAAAAGCTCTTCCTTCTTTCTTCCAGTTGGGTTGGATATGCTCCACCCCAGAATGCTCGCTTTAGGGGAAAGTGAGCCTTCCCATAAGTGGCTGGCCCAGGGGCTTTACAACTTTCTGTGTTTCTGCTCTAGTTTCCAGAGGTAAAGCAGAGTCCCCCACCAGAGTGGTCTGGAGCAAAGACTGTTCAACTCTCTTGTGCCTTAACTTGCTCTTATGGGAGCAGAGCTGGCAAATTCCAGCCGGTGCAGAAAAGCAAATTGCCTCTGCCTCACAGGCGACTTTTGCAGACGTTAACTTCTTCTAAATTTTGCAGTCTCATAGACCAACCTCATTCTTTAAATTTCTAGCACCCATATAGGGTGTACAAAGGGACCAAGAGAGTTTACTGTATTTTTGACAAAGGTCCTAAGCCGAAACAAAGAAGTTATTTGACGCTGTGTAGAGCCACCTGTCTTGTCCTCGGTGGCATGTGAACTCAATTTTTAGAATCTTTGTGCCCACACAGTTCCTCTGGAATGGTGACACTCCCTCTGTCTGATGCCTAAGGCAGGCTGTCCAGAGCTCGGGGTGATTTTTCCCATGTGTAACTGTGGCATTTGTGTGAAGTGGAAAAACAGCCCAGTATTGAAGTTTTAAATGTTCAAGTAGGTATATAGTAACTCCTTAGTTATTTAATGAATGGGCAGCTTTTCATCCCACATCTCCAGATATGTATATAATATTTTTTTTTGTCTGTTGGGTACTTGAAAAGAGGGTGGGACTGGAGGAACAGAAGCCAAAGGGGTAGAGGATTATTGTTCATACCAGAAACCAGGCATGGAATGGTAGCATTACTGCATGGGTGAATCCCAGCTTTGTTCTTGTTTTTTCTTGGGTAGAGCTTCTTTCAGGCAGAGGACTCACATCTACCAACCAATTTGTCATCTTGGCCCAGCAGCCCCTAGCTGTATTTGCAGGGTTAACTATCAAACCAATGCCTGTATCATCAGCTCAGCAATGAAATGCAACCTTTTTGCTGGTAAGCGATCTGTCCCTAGGGCTGCACAAATGCCGAATAGTAGGGTGGCAGCCCAGAAGAGATCCCTAGCACGAACTAGGCTGAAATTCTCGATAGCCAGAAATTGCCAACAGAACTCGAAGGCTGCCTGTTTGACTGTAAGGCTGTAAGGAGGGTTTGGGCTTTTGCCAGGTTGTCAGCAGAAGAACCGTGTAGGACAGAATTCATTTAGGGTAAGGCCATATTAAATGAGTAAAAAAAAAAAACCCATAAACCTGACTTGTGTTTATCAGGAAGTAGTTTTAAACTATGTGCCAACCTCTCTTTGCACTTTGATCATAAATGGAAAACTTTTTGAAACCCTCTTTGAGAAGGAATTTGCTAGGTTCCCAGGCAAAAGGAAAGACACGGCCACCTGTTATAGAAGCCCAGCCAAAAACAACAGGTTTGCTTATGGCATTCCCACAACTGCAAATATCCTTTCCAGATAGCAAGTCACATTCATTGTCCTACCACAGACTAAGAACAAATATTTCATTCTCAAGTTGGAAAAAAATATATAGATTCTCCAGACAAAATTCCCTACGAGACATATTTTCAGTTTCTAGCATCCTCATAACTTTAGAAAAATACTGTAAGAAACTAAAATGACTTTACATTTAGTCTCTAGATCTCCCAGCTGCTAAATTTTTCTGAAGTTAGGATACTGCTGATCCAAGGAAGCTGTGACTCAGTTTGATCAGCCGATTTTGCATTCTTTAGATTGGAATTAAAATGCCCAAGGACATCTGGCTTAATAATGAAAGTCTTGGTGGTAATCTTCCTCAGTGGATTAGAAAGTCCTTTCCAAACATGATCTATTTATTCTCAACCACATCCCCAGGAGAGAATGAAGGGCAACTTGATCCTCATTGAACAAATGGTGAAGTAAAGGCAAAGAAAGGTTAAGTAGAAAGAGGAATTCACCCACCCAGAAAAACTACCTGTGTAGGCTGAGGCCCCTGAAAGGCATTCTAGGGACAAAAACAAAACCTTTCCTTCAGTTTTCTTTCTCTTGTTCTGTTACCAGCACACTGTCCCAAGTATGCAGTATTGTTTCCTTCCTTCGAAAGTGAAGCCTTGAAAAGTATAGAAGACATTTCTGTTCTCATTTGTCGCAACATGGAGATCAGCCAGTATTTATGGCATCTAATAGGAAGATGCAACAAGTGGAATTTTAAATATGTATCTGAGGAATGTTCCATTTTAACAGACGTTTTAAGTTTTTGCATATGCTTTAGAGAGTTTGACATCTTCAACAGATGTTAAAATTTTAATTTTTTTCTACTACGTCTCTTTCGGGAAACATCACTGTAGTACTTGCTGTCAACTTAAAAATATTTGTTGGTCATGTCAAAGTTATTTTTTGAGTTGGTTGAGTTTTGGTTTTCCTTCATGTTCACTCTGACTCATGTTCTGAGTTTGTCTGGCTGTGGACCGCATAGGCTTCAAACAAATCTGTTAATTGGTAGTTGCATGTTATCCACAGACATTCCTGCAAGTTTCAAGGATAACTGTGCATGTGGATGTCTCCTGGCTTTGATCCCTTGTGTGGTGAATAGACATCCAAGGTAGCTATGGAAACCTGGGCCTTGCATTGCTGAGGGGGTTGGGGGTGGATATCTCATCAGAGAGTAATTTATTTGATTAAGGAAAGATGGGACTAAATCAGGACATTTTTAATCCACATGATTTGAGTATCCTAGTTCATCCGAATCAGTTGGTGTTCTCTTGATAAGACAAAAAAATTAATGACTGACCACATCAGAATATTTTGTAAATGCAATTTAAATTCTTCTTAATCAACTGTCTGCTTTGTTCCAAGAGCAACTTGTAAAATGAAAGAGATGCCCAACATATGTCAATATCGTAAGCGTCCCTATTGTACTTTGTATGAGTATTATCGTTTTCAGAACTCAAAGAGAAAAAACAGAATCTGGCTGGAGGTATGTACTTCAGTTATCTCCCCGCAGGGGTCAGACTTGAAGTTTCCATGATTAACGCCCTGGCCTTGGACACCACTGCAGACCTCCTCAAGCAGAAACAGAAAGATTACTCTGCCAACTGAGTAATTAGTTAGCAATTCTTTAACCTTGTGACCAAATCCGCCGTGAAAACAAAATCATTCAAGGAAGAGAACATCAAATATACTGCAATTAAAACAAGGGGAATACAGCCAGGTCAATTGGAACCTAATCTCAGTATAGATATGGGGAAATCTATGAGGAAGATTTTTGACTCATTCTCAGCTCCTTCCATCTGACACCAAACTCATCTTACAGGTTTTATTTTAGATTATATATGGAGTCTTGGTAACTGGCATGCTGCAGACATTTTTTTTTACCCAGAGGGCTCAGCATTAGATGTTTATCTGAATTTAAAAGATTTGTTCTTCCCTTAGAAGAAGATATTCTTTGATACAACCTTAAGATCCCTAATGTCCTCCAGAAGGTGATGTTAGGGAGCTCAAAATTGTGGCACTCAGACACACAAATACCGAAAGGGAACTTTACTAAAACCAAAAGAATCAAAACTAAAAGTTTTGAAAACATATTTTCTTCATGCTTTAAAAGACAGGCCCTGAGTTAACAAGACAAAAGCTGAAAGTGGTCATAACTTCTAAGTGACTGTTAAAGGTTTCATACTCAGCCAACTGCGGATGATAAATAAAATATCAAGGCTTTTCATTTCTTATCATACAGCACTTACTGAGCACTCGCAGAATTAATCTGAGTTCTGATTCACTGAGTGAATTAAGTTCATTCAGAAAAGCCACACAGTGAGTGACTCTTGAATTTCAGAAGGCTTTTCGGTTCTAAACCTGATTTGATATGGTCCTTGTCCTCAAAGAACTACTAATCTGGTGTACAGCTTTTACACCAACCGTATAATATAGATTGTTACATGAGAAAATGGCTGCTTGCTTGCTCTTAACTACATATATATGTAAGGGTCAAAATCCATTTCAAAACTGATGATAGCCTAAACTTTACTGAGCTTAAGGGAACCATGTAATGATATGTATTTGTCACAATTAATTTTCACTACCATGTTCACTTGTGCAAATTTATGATTTCTTAGTTAAAAATAATTTATCAGAGAAAAATAGGTCTCAACTCTATAAATGTTTTATGTTCCATTTTTGTATTATATATTAAGATATATTTTTATTCAAAGTTAATTTTTAGCTTATGAGTGTATTTTTACTTTTTATTGATTTTTAGTGAGTATGCAACATAATGTGTTTCACTGACATTTCATGTGTATTGTATTTTTTGATCTTTAAATACAAAAATTGTACATATTAATGAGATCCTTGTGATGTTTCAATACATCTATATATTGTATAATCAAGTTAAAGGTATCTGTCTCTTATTTATGGCAAAAGCATTTAAGAATCTTTTCATTTAGACCTTTGAGGTGCATTTATATAAGTATTATCCATACTCATCCAAACTTCTTTCTCCTGTCCAACTGTTTCCTGAGAGTGTTTTTGTTTGAAGCTGCAATATTTTCAAGTGAGAAATTAGAATTTCAAAACACTCTTTTGAAAAGTTTGTGGAGATGGCTCAGTCAGTAAGATATTTGTTTTGCAAGCATGAGCTCATGGGCTTGACTGCATGACTCCCAACACTGAGCAGGAAGAAATAGGAGGGTCCCTATGGCTCACTGGTAAGCCAGCCTAGTTAAATTAGTGAACTCCAAGTTAATAAAAGATTGTCTGAAAGGAGGAAGGTGACCGTAAAAATTCCCACATGTGTGGAAAGTGGCTCACAAGGTCCCTCCCCTTATCAATGAAATTATAATGTCCTTTATAAAAATAAATAGTTCCTCACATAAGGTGGGGTGGGGACTAGAGAAGTTGATGGGAAAATAAGAGTGTGAATATGATCGAAGTGCATTGTATATATGTGTAGACTTCTCTGGGATAAAGAAAAACATTATTTTTAAATGAAGCTGAATGATATTCCTGAGGATGACACCCATACACACCCATGTGCACACCCCATGCTAATGACTCCCCCCCATATGCACACCACTCACTGTTTGGAAAATGATTCACTTGGATTCATTCGTGACAAAGTTCTGAGTTTTCTGAACATGAATATCTATTATATATAAAAGGTGGAAACACAGAAGAGTTAATATACTTGTTGATACCAGATCTGTTTTAGTAATATTTGAAAGAGATAAACTTCACACTACTTTTCCCCCTTTCTCTCACTTCTGATATATTCTGGTCCGTCCAAGGTACCTATCTCCCCATCTGGCCTAATTGACATAGAGCGAATCCGCTTATCTTGTAATTGCCCATCGCTGATCTGGCCCTGTTCACACCAAGCATTTTTTTTTTCCTCTTTAGGACAGTGGTCTTTAGGGCACATTGGGAGAGAATCCATGCAGATAAGCTAAACCCGTTTTAGCCTTTTAATCCTTAGAATGAATCGTTAAATGGGATTGTTCAAACAGTGAGAAATTCCAAACAGTGGAGCCCAGAGCTAAAGGACACATGACTGCCCTGTCAGGAGACAATATTTAGGGACCAAGTCGTATATTGTGAGACAAAATTTCCTGGAATGTCTGCCTTATACTTCAGAGCTCTTCCCTTGTCCTTTCTCAGCATCCTGCCTGAACTTCTCGACTGACTAGAGCCAGAGAGCTGAGCAGTATCTATTTGAATTAGAATAAACAGGAGGAAATGACTGGGGCACTATCTTACACACATTCATATTTGAGATAGCCTAAATATTTTCGATAATCCTAGCTCTGCCTATCTTGGGACTCGGTTATTTGAGAGCAAGAGTCCCATCTCAAGTATCTTTGAATTCTCAGATCCAAACACAGGCACTGGAACACACTCAGAATTATCACGTTTTATGAGAAGATGTGAGGTTTTTAGTAGGAAAGAGGATGGAAAATACTGAGGTCAAAGTGGCTCTGGAAAAGAAAGGATGTTTGAGCGGTCAACGGTATAGTAAAAACTAATTGATAGGTATCAAAACATCCAAATATGTGTAGCTGCTTAGCCAAAGATCCAGCCCAGAATATGCCAAGCCGCTTACTTTATCCTCTGTTGATGGGGCAGAGAAATAATTCTGATGTGGAAATGACTTCCAACGGATCAAAGCCTAAATGCCGAGATTGAATCTGCTAAGCTTGTTCACAGTGAGGCTAGCTTGATGTCTGAGGTAGGAGCCAAACGTGTCGTGGGTTTGTTTGCCAGGCGAATAGTGAAAGTTCTTTCTTTCTCGTTTTCTCTTTCTTTCTTCCTTCCTCCTTGTCTTCTTCCCTTCTTTCTTTCACATGCTGACTGTCCTAAAATGCTCTAAAATGCGCTGTGTAGACCAGGCTGACTTTGAATTCACAGACGTCCACCTGCCTCTGCCTTCTGAGTGCTGGGATTCAAGGTGTGTGCGGGATTAAAGGTGTGTGCCCCGACCTTGACTCAGAAGGAGTATTTCTAAAGGCTAAAGTATTCCATAGCGTGCAGGTGGTGCGTGCATTCAATGGAGTGGCATTCAAGACAACACATTTTCACTACTTCTCAGTGTGATATGTTATCTGAAAGTTCTGGTTAAAATTGTGGAATTGAAATTTCAGATCCATTTGATGATTCATAGAGACAACAGCACTGACACATTGTTTTTGGAGGACAGTTGGTAGACTGTTTCCTGTCACATGTCCAATTTTAGAGTGTTGTTACAGGTACTTTGCAGGTAATCTTTTTTGAGCAGGAAGAAAAAAACTGTGGACAACTGAGATTTTCTGTGTATATTTTCTGTCTTAATATTAACTAAATGAATCACCAAATAAAACGAGGGAGATGGAAATCACCATCAAACAATAATAGAAATTTGGATATTTATACAAGGCCCAGTAGATAGGAAATACATTGGGGACTCAGAACAAACATGCTTACTTGATTAGGTGTAGTGGTACATACAAAAAAAAGTTAAGGAAAAAAGAATTGCTAGTCAAAAGTTTGGTTCTTGTAGGTTGAAAAGTAAGATGCTTTTTGTTGTTGTTGTTTGTTTATTTTTCAGGCATTTCATTACATATCTGTGTCTTGCCTGGAGCTCACTGTTCTTCTATGGAGCTCACTATTCTACTACCTCAGCCAGTAAATGTCAGAGTTATAGGTGTGTACCATTCTGTTGTTATCTGTGGCCACTCCACATGCCTTTTTCATAAGGTATAATTCGGTGGCTTTCAGATCCCATGCTGTCATTGCATCTACTAGTAGGTTTTGAGCATTTAGAATGGGTTGTTGGTTTGTGAACACTCAGAAAAGAATGCATTATCTTAAGACAAAAATGCCCAGCCTCTTTGGAAGAAGGGGATCAGTGGAAATAGGAGGGGAATAAGAGAGGAGAATGGAGGAATGTGCTTAAAATTCATTATATAAATGAAAATGTCCTAATGAAATTGATTATTATGTAAAATTAACACATGATATAACACAACATTTACAAAACACCCTTTTAGAGATCCAAGTAGTTAATATGGGCTTGCAGATGGCAGCTGTAATCTTGGCATTTCGAATTGGGCAAGAAGGTTGCCCCACGTTCAAAGCAAGACCATGCTATATAGCCTGTCCCCAGACAACGGGGCTACAGAGTGAGAATTTCTCAAAGGAACAGAAAAACCCAAGCAGTCAGATGGCATTTTACTTGGTGATTGTGTCACTCTGCTCTGATTTTAGTTTAAATATAAAAATGCCAAATGGTAAAAATTGGGAGGACCATGTTTGTTTAGGTGAAAAGTTTATGATGTGAGATGACTTTTTTTTCATAACTTTATCAGTTGTTCTTTGGAGTAATCGGGCAAGAAACTAGAGCAGAACAAATAGAAGGGAGAAAAACAATGTGAGTTCTTTCAGGGAAAGTGTGATGGGAAAATTGCTGTTTAAAAAGGAGGCTATTTGATGGGTGATTCAGTTGAAATTCTTTTCTATTGTCAGTGCTTAAAGTGAGTTTACAATGAAGTTAATGCTACTGTTCTTTCTGTCTGACTAGGAGAAAAAAGGAAAAACACCCTCATAATAATTAATTGTGAAGGTCTTGATTTTTGAGTAGATTATAACAAACTATCAAAAATGATAATAGATCATAAAATAATGGATATTTACTGCTAAACCCTTCCGTCAGAAGGAGATGCTTGGTGAACATTTCTCCCCTCCCTTACATGGAAGTTGTCGGAATTGAATAGTTCTCATGTACTCTACATTGTTTTGGTTTAACTAACAAAGAGTGATGAGACATGAATTGTTTGTGACAGCTCTGAACGTTGATAATAATAATAATGACTGGAGACAAAGCCTACATGGTCAAAATCTGGAAGCAAAAGTGCTTTGACCTAGTTTTGTTGTTCTGCTGGAAAATTATGTCAGTGTTAGTTACATCATCCACTCGGATGAGCAATTTCACATTTTTGTTTATTTCAGGGTCATGTTATTAGCTTTGTATATTTACTTCTGACCTTCTAAGAGCCAAACTAATCCTTATTGACTTGCATTTTCCTTTGAAAAGGACACTTCTGGGAGACAAAGAGGGGGATTTCGTGTGCTAAGGAAACAAACGAAAATGTATCATCGAAGGCATTAATTTCTGCTTGTTCAGTAGCCACAGTCCTCTTGAGGGATCCATGAGAACATCCTTTTTTTTCTGCTGGTTGCAAAGTGTCTTCCTATTTTTGGTCCTGTGGAGACATAATAAATTATGGTGCCAAGGACTGCCATAGTTGAGCAACAAAACGTAAAAAGCAAGGTAGAAAAGACATTTCCCAGCCCAGCATTCTTCAATTTGCCATTTTCACGCTTCTTTTTTTGCTTGTTCATCCAGTAGAAACTGACTTGACATATTTTTCTTATTTAAAGTTTTTACGGAATATACTTCAAAATGAATTGCTTCCTTGCTTGATTTCAAACACATTTTTCCCTGCCATTTAATACTTTCTATCATTACAGGAGTCATTTAATTGTTTCATACATTTGTGAATTCTAATCTTCAAAGAGTGAGAGTTCTTCTAGTGATCAACTTACATCAGATTTACAAGTATAATTTGTTACCAAAAGATCCTGAACTGTGTTTTTAATCCCCATGTTTCTGAATTCCATATTAACAAATGCAATCAGGAAATCACACACAAAAATATGAAGTTGTGGTTCCTCTGCAAAATAAATAAATAAATACATGATCTACCATTTACACTTCTTTTCTAATTAGGGGTTTGAATGTTAAGAATCCCTTTGTCGTTGGGTCCTTTCCAAGTTCAGGAAGAGAATTTGCAAAGGACCCAACAACAAAGAGAATTTTAGCCAGGTGAACCGCTGATTAGCTTGGCGTCCTTTGAAGAAACAGTATGTAAGCAATTGGGAGAGGCTTTAGTCCTAATTGTGTTTTCCGGGGGAGTTTTGAACTTTGTTTGAAGCGGTCAACTCTGAGTATTGCTGGAAATTGATCCTGGGCCCTTGGACCCTCCAGAAGGGGGTTTATCACTACAATCTTTCCCTAGCCCTCTACCCTTATAACGTTAATGCTCCAAGAATTAAATGGAAGTGTGAGTGCAAAGTGCACTCTTTGGAGGTTGACGTTTGTTTAACACAGCGTGACTCACTGTTGCTTCATCCATGGCTTTTCCCTAACATCCCATAGTATGAACGTGCCACATTCTTGGTAGACATTCAGGCTGCTTCTACATTGCTGATATTAAAATGGCTAAAAATCTTTATGTACAAGATTCTGTGTAACAACAAGTGGTCATTTCTCTGGTTGAAACGCCCAGGAGGGCAGTTGCTGAGTTTTGTGCTAAAGTGTAAACAACTTTGTAGGCAACAGCCAAACTGTGTTCCACGGTGGCTGAACAGTTTTATATTCCTACAAGCAGTGCATCAGCGATCCAGTTTCTCTGCCTTCCCTTAACATTTGGTTTCTACCCCCACTTAGATTTTAGGCCTTTCAGTAGAAGACACTTTATAATACATTATGGGTGTGAATGCAAAACCTTGCACATAAAATTCTAACACCCAAATTGGACCTGTTGTATGACAGAATTATTCCAAATGCCTGTGGATGTCAGATATTATCAGGTTGAACTATGGCTGATAATACTGAGAACAGAAGAGGAGCTGTGTTGTACAATATATATCATTAAGTACTAAATTGGCCTTCAGTTATACACTGACAAATGTAAAGAATTGATTGATATGTACTCAGATAAAGAGATGCCCACTCCTATGAATATCCATATTCTCTCTGAGGAATGGGCATATGACACATCTGTGAAAATTGCCAAACATTAAATTCTCCATTCCAATATATTTATCTACTTTTGGATTTGCTCTACTTAAATAAAGCAAGTTGATACATGTATGTATACATATATCAACATCTCCCTTGGTGATTTATGTATGGACATGAGACATGTTGATATATGTTTAGATGCATGTCTACTCTCAAAACTCTCGAACTCTTTCGGCTTGAATACCTAATACATTTCAGCATCTGACCTAGATTCTTCACGGTCAAGGATGCTCAAGATCAGGACTACTTATATTTAAAGTTTAATTATGCTTTGTGGTGGTTTTCTATGTTGTAGGATGTTTATCAGTAATGTTGACATTGATCCATTAAATGCCAGTTGTTGGTAGGACAATGAAAAATGACTCAAGACATTGTCAGATACCAACTGGTAATCCAAACCAGCTCTTCTTCACGGATTCCTCCTTCTAAATAGAAGAAAGGGAGTCTCTAGCTTCAGGTTACCTTGTTTCTGACAGCTATTATTATCTTTGACTTTTAAAAATGGTTTTGCATATTATAGCTGCATATTCGTAGTTGACAAAGGAAATATCGGCTCTTTTTTCTGTTTCCTAATGGACATAGATTCATGGCATGTGGTACTGGGTTTCATAAGGCCATTTTCAGTCAAGTACATAGGGTTCCGTGACTGTGTTCCTCCTCGCATCTCTCCATCACTTCTCTTTCTCCTCTTCCTCCATCCTCTTAATCATCCTTTTAATCTCCATGGACCGTTTCCTTCTATTTCTATGTTATATATACTGATTTCGCATAACTATGCAAAATATAGGATCCACAAATGAGAGAAAATATGCTATATGTGTCTGAGTCTGACCTAATTTACTTCATATGATAATCTTCACTTGCATTCAAGCATTTATATGTAATGTTTCAAAATACCAATTTAACGTAGGTAAATCAAGAGCCAATCTTGGTATTAATGTAGACTTCTTTTACTTTGTGTTTATAATAGATTGGATATTGTAGTTATTTCTATAACTTTATGAGCAACAAAATTCTTCAATAGGCTATATCTATATTAGGATAGAGAATTTTGTGGAGAAGTTAGCATAGTTCCTGGATCTTCCTCTGATTCAATGTAAATGCTTATCTTCAGATCTACTAATAGAAAAAATTTTTAAATAATGCATAAGGAGCTTTGAGAAAAAAGTGATAGTCTTAAATATTGAATTATATTTTTCATAACAATAATAAGATCTTCAAGATCCTATATTTTTAATATATTTAATTTGATATATTTATATGCACCTTATTTTCATATAAGAAATATATTCTCCATTTTAGAAGTAAAATAGGATGAAGGTAGCTATTGATTGAAATACTACAGATAGTATATTCTTGTTGAAATTACAATTAAAATGTCTCATATTTGCACATAGGTTAAAATCACCTGTATAAAAAGTAAATTATAACCTCTTATATAAAAAAGTTCATATAATAAATTGCTTTGTTATCTTTTGATGCTTGGAATTGAACTCAGTAGTAGTGCATGTGCTAAGCATGTTCTCTACCATTTAGCTACATCCCAAGCCCTGTGGTTGTAAGTTGAAATTCTGCTTTTGCTTTTTCATCCTCCCCTCATTTTTTTCTTTTGGTAACAGAATATCCATTGTTGCTATGTGTCCAAAGATTCTGACAGTAGGTATCCTTGATTTACTGTTGTCTGTAGCTGTGCCTGAGAAATATATCATGGTGTTGTATTGTAGTATGAACCCCTAGGAATGCTAAACTAATCAAGAATGAAGCATTTCTTTCTTAGAAATAGAGATTTATAAACTGCCCAGAGGTCTAGCTATTTCAAGATGAAGGTATGCCTTGAAGTGTTCATTTGTTTGTGATCCCAGCCGACTAAACTTATGTGACAGTTCAATATAGCCAAACCTCTTGAGGTTGTATGAATTTAATAAGGAAATTACCAGGAAAAATATACTGAAACCCAGGCTGACCCCCACAATAAGATAATACAGTTATAAATTCATTTGTTTCATAGTATGACAAATAATTCTCAAAATATCTTGAAATGCTTTCATCCTTTACAAACATGAAAATGCTTTGGAAGAAGAACTTTAACATTCACTGAGGTTAAAAAATAAATCGTCCTTAATTTACAGGATTAAACAGAAGAATTTTTACTTTTACGGTGAAAATACCAATTACTTGCATATATTTAACTGACCCTGCTTAGAGGAACTGGTAAGGTGTTCAGCATATAATTTAATGATAATTTTAGTCATCGCTCCTCTTGCTTCATTTAAGGTCTGTGTTCTAGTAGTGTTGTGCACATCCCCTTTTCTTACAGGAGAGCCTTATGCTGCCTACAAGCTAAAAGGCTCGTTTGTTTTAGAGCTCATAGAAAGGGTTGCTAGACCTCCAAACAACATATACCCTAGCATGTACTTTACATTACCTCTAGATTACTTGTAACATGGAGTACAATAGAAGTGCAAAGTCTTGCTTTACTCTATATTTAAAAAATAATGAGATGTTTTGAAGTTGTACATGTTCACTCCATATGTAAACGTTTAAGTTTTTGAAATTCATTACTGTTTGATTCCACTGAGCCCAGGAATACAGAAGGATGATTGTAGAAGATGACCTTTTAGTGTTGCCATAATCTTCTTGCAAACGAGTGTTGATTTGCTGAATTTAATAGAGAACATACGAAACAATCCCAATAGGTTGACCGTTTTCTTCACTGACTCAGTGTCATGGAAGCCTGGTACAATGAATATCAGGAATCTTCCTCAACTGACTTGACTTGAATGTGTACGTCACGGAATTAATGAAAGATAAAGTTTTTAAATGTACGATGTTGATTCTTTGGATGGAAAATAATATCTCTGTGTAGTGGAACATCATCACTGAAGCTGTAGAGATTTTCCAGTGGCCGAGCCAGTGTTAAATCATATCAGAGTCCTTCAAGGTATAACCTTAGACACCATGTATAGTATAAGAAAATTTTCCTTGTCAGAATTACAAATGCACTTAGCAGAGACTCACTGTTCATTGCTTTTCTGACAGCAGAACCTTCTAAAAGCTTTCCAAACTATATAACAGTTTTGACATCTTTGACTTTGAACCAAGGATAGGAAATACAATTTCAAGAAACACAAAGAAGACCTTCTTAGTTTTAGCTGAAGGCGATGAAATCCTACTAGATTTTATATTCTGTGTTCTTAATTACTAAGAACAAGATAGGTTCTTAAGATGGTTCCTGAGTTTTTTCTAAGAAATATATAGTGTTTCAGATTTTTTAAAAAATAATCTACTTATTTTATTAGGTGTACAGTATTCTGCCTGCATACATGCCTGCAGGCCAGAGAGGGCACCAGACCTCATTACAGATGGTTGTGAGCCAC
>LOEQ01003176.1:175320-186846 GCA_001685075.1 Bramus lutescens | reverse complement strand
ATATATATATATATGTATGTATGTATATATATACATATATATATATATCAGTAGTCAGGTTTTAAAATAACATTTTTAATTACTATTTAAATATAAAGTTTTTAAATACATATTTAATAACAATTGATCAGAATAACAGCTGGAGAATATGTGATTTCTGTGCATGTATTGTCACCCTGTGAATTTGGAACAGGATATTTTTATTGCAAATGAGCAAAACTAAATTGAGTCACTAAAATATAACGGGTATTGTTTAATTTATCAGTGTAAAAGAAATGTTTTTGCCACCAAATATTCAAATAAGAAATTAATTTTAAACTAATAAATATTTTAAATAAGAAAACTTATGTTAATACACATACAGTAAATTACAAAGACCACTTTAGATTAGTTATGGGATTATGTAAGCTGTTCATGGTAAATTTCATTCAGTTTCAAACACATATATGCTTCAGATAGGTATTTAACATTAATGAGGGATTTGAAGTTCATCTAAGATTTTATTGTGAATAATTCTATTTAGAAAGACCATAAAACCTGGTGAGCATGCCCTTGGGAAAATAAATTTCATAGTGAGAACCAGGCTAACCAAGATAAATAGCAAAAATAATTTCTCAAAACAAAATAACAACAACAAAAATAACCCCAGAAGTAAAAACATAAACAATATGAAACTCTTCTGTAAAACTATTGAAATAATAATTGTCCCATCTATCATTCAAATAATTATTAATTCATGTTTTTACATACTTGTACAAAGTTATTTTGTGGACTATTATAGTGATGAACAACATGATAGAATTGGCATTCATAGGTATATTCTATTAAAATTAGTACAAACCTAAAATCAAATTTTGAATTTCATATCTCAATAAAAGGTTTAAATTTTTAATGATGTAAGTTCAACATTAAAATGCAATTATAATGATATAAAACATATATTTGAACAAATCACAGATTAGTAGTCCATACAAGTAAAAGGATACCATTTCTTCTTAGAGACCCAGAATAATTGTTATAATTAATTGTGTGATAAAGTAATGTTGATTTTTGGAATGAAAGAATATAACGTTGAGAAATAAAAGATTATCTTTAGAAGACAAAGTTTTAAAGGCAAAAACGATTTAGGTAATAGAAATTATAAAGGGCTTGGAAAAATTTGAATGTTGAAAACAATATAACAAAACCCTATATTTGAATCTTAGATTTGTAAAATTACTAACAGCACAGATTGCTAATGTAAAATAATTTGCTAGCTCTCATTCACTGAAGTCATTTTATGAATCTAATAATATGGTATTTACAAAGGAAATATCATCTAAGTTGCCATAGGTTATGAGACCACTAAAATTTCTTATCCTTGTCTTAGCCTCAGGGTGGAAAATCATCAAAAGGCAACTAGAAAATTCAATGCCAACAAGATATAATACAGTCCACAGGGAATCTGAGACAACAAATGAACAAATGGGTAGGCTCCAGCAGATGTTTCCCCACAGGTACAATTACAGAGTCATAATTAAAGATCAAGATGGAATCTCGAAAAGGAAATAGAAACATTAACTGGAGGAGGAAATTAAGAGAAGATGGAACCACACACAACCATCATTCCACAGGTGACAGAATGGCCACATTCATAACCAAAAAAAACGACAGATAGACACAGAAGAAACTAAGAACATGTGTGCACAGGAATTGCTGCTGTAGAACACACCCACAGTTGTGAAATGTAATCTCTACGAAGTTCTCATTCTGTCCATTGATGATTTGGTTTCATTTCCTCCTGACGGTCATTGCCAATGGCCTTTCACTCTTCCTATTGATTATTATAAAGGGAAGAAATCTGTACTACATGATTTGTATTTGATATTACATTGAAATTATGGTGTTCAGATGCATTTGTGTTTGAGTTTGTAATGTAATCACTGAACCTTTCAGTATACATGCCTTAATGGGGATACATTATTCATAAAAAAATTAAATTTTTATATAATTTACTATTTATCATAGTTATATGAAGCTATCAAGAATTGTAAAAATGGTGTGGCTTAGAATTTTGTACTCATAAGATTTTGTATATTCTACTTACTTCAAATTTTAAGTTACCAATTTCTTTGAAGAAAGTTCTCAATATAAGTAGGATTAATTTAACAGGCACATACAAAATTAAAACGAATTGCTTAGACATTCTATTGTCACTTTGGTTACAAAGTTTTCTGTGTCAAACAAGATGGTTTTAATAACAGGATCTTAAATTTTTTTAAATAGCATATCATTTAGCAAAAAAAATAGTGGGTGAAAGTTTTGTAAATGAAGAAAGAAGGGGGAAGAATTTATAGTAGGATCACCCCTTGAGGCCCCATTGTCAATATAACTTACATGCATAGATCACCTGTAAGTAATAAACCTGGAGTCCACATCTCTTCGAACTGATAACTGACTGGCAAAATCTAAATTTTCTATTTTATTATTCATTGGCTATGCAAGCTGGCATGCTAAGATATCTTTCCATTTATGTCAAAGTGGCTCCAGGTGCTATTCTATATGCAGTTCCTGGTCAACCTTCAAAGACTGACCTTTATCACAGTGGAGACTGAATTTCAGATGACTGGATAAAGCTGATGGGCTTGCTTTCATATGTATTTTCTTTCAGGTTTTATTCAGTTTGGCATTGGAAGTATAAATGTCTTTAACTAAGTAAAATTGTATCATTTCCTTCTCCCTTTTCTCCCTCTAGCTCCCCAAGCTCTTATTCATTGAACCCATCTACTCCCTCACTATCAGATGAAAATCTCTTGGCTGCTGGATTCGTTTCCGGTTCCCAGCACACACAGAGGACTGCGGATGGCTACCTTCTCTGTGAGTTCATCCCCAAATAAATAAACCTTTGCTATATTCCATTATGGGCTATTGAGGAAAACTCTCATAGGGCATCTTCCACCATGTTTTCTAAACTGTATATATAGGATCTTAGATAAGATTAAGAATACAGTACGGGATTATGGTGATTTAATAAACTGCAGTAAATTGTTTTCTAAGGCCCATAACCTCACTAGTTGCAGGAAGATGACTAAGTTTACAGTATCAGATATTATTTTTTTCCTATAGAACAGGCCTTAATTCCAATTAGACAGCTGTTGATTATCACCAACATATGAGTGCCATCTTTTGCACCTTTATAGCCATGCTGGTAATTGTCATGATTCATAGGTGTGAGAGATCAATAGAACTGTATAATTGCTTCTCGCCTCCCTTCTCAACTTGCATAGTATTTTATGATACAGTTGAAGTTAGACGTTGGGAAGAGACTTTAAGGATAGATCCAGCTCAAAATGACTCCAATGCTTTGTCCTTAGTGTATAGTAGGGGCTATCCAACAACAACCAATGGCTACATTTATATACCAAGAATAGAAATAATCATCACAAACAAGTTCACATCCACGAGTAATGACAACCTGCTTACAACAACGGGTGATTGATATTAAAGAAGAGTTTTCATTATGTATGAATATCAAAGTGGCATTCAAATTTCTCCCAAATATTTTATATTTCTCCTTAACATAAAATGAAATTCAACTTAAGATTAGAATATAACTCACAAAAATGTGGCTCAGACAAAAAGAGGCTATCTATTTTAAGTTATTTATCCTATAATAGATAATTTGTAAAATCCAAATACAATTAATTATTTAGTATCTGAAGAGCACTTTAGAAAAAGAAGAATGAGAAAATAAACTTAAAGAAATGTTAGGAAAACAACCAAATCATGAACTCTAACATTAATTGCTGGTGAAAAAGGACTACTACCAATAAGCCATTTCATCTCATTATTCCTCTTCCCCATATAGATACATTAAATAATCCTTATTTTGATTTCACTATTAAAATATTAACAAATCAAATATTTGTGAAGATTCCCTGAGAATTTATTGAGTCAGAATGGTCATTAATAATTTCTTTAATGTTCAGATAACATTTCATGTTTAAAATTACAGTCTGAATGAAAATATTTTTCATAGAACTGAGGACACTAATCTTGTCAGAAATTTAGAAATTGGAGGAAAAGATGCATGATAAACGAAGCTTTTAGTGTTGATAAAAGAATGAGCGTGTGCTGACAGATTACAGGTCAATCTGTGTACTACGCAGGTCTCTTTAAGTATCCAGATGCAGCAGCCTGAGAAATCAGGCCAGGCTCTCCCTGGAACTCCCTCCCTGGAATAGACAGTTAAGATGCTATTCTAGGCTGCGATTTTTAGACCTCAATTTATGATTCTACCTAGTACTTGTTCCTCCATGTTTCCTGTCATTTGTGTTAAAACCCAGGCTAAATCAAATGCTGTGAAACTTGCTGCTACTGCTTGAAAGGCTGTAAAAATAAGATGTTTTCCTTTGGTCAGGATATTTCTCTGACAGCTCTCTCCTCAGGGCCTCCCCAGTCATCTTGTGCACGATGAACATCCTCTAGATCATATTGGAAACTCTCACTTTTGAAGTGATTCCTCTCCTGGTTTGTCAGTAAAGTCCCTCTTTTCTGGTAAGTCCCTGTTATTCTATTTTTAATATATTTTTCTGTTACCTTTCAATGGTCTCCAACATGAAGTCTCACTCATTCTTGACAAAACTTAGTTCTGTGTCAGTTTCTTTGTAACTGGCCAGACAAAAATGAGGTTTTTCTCTGGAGATACTTATATCTCTAGACTTGACTCTCACACTATTAAAACAATGGATTCAAAGAAATGTCAACTTCTCCAGGGATATCAAACTTAGTAGAGGGAAAGGTGTTAGACAGAGGGGCAAGTTATATTCTGGAAACAGATTTCACATAGTTCTACATTGAGAGAATGAAACCCAGATAATGATAGGATAGTGATGTTCAGAACCACGCATTGACTGGGACTGCTCAGATGTACAAATATCTGACAATGTATTAAAATTTTGACCTCACGTAAGGACCCCAAAGACAGCCCTGAGAGGGTTTTCCTTAGTCTCTTTCTCCCTCTTTCCAATACTGAAACTTTGAGTATGGACCCTCATTTCTGCTTTCCACTTCTGGTGTGGCTTTTTCTGCTGCATTGTTGAGGATGGGTGTCTGGGTTTGATCTGCAGCACAACCTTTGGCCACAAGTTCTAAAATACTTTCATGAACTTACTCCCTCTACTGATTCATTTTCTCTACTTCACAAAATTTGACTTTGGAGACTAAGGCATAATATCATATATAAGGCATTCTACAGATTGTTTAAACCTCAGCTCAAAATTTTTCATTGTTACATGAATTTTTTGAACTAAATGAATGAAATATACTAATGCTTTTTACTAGATGATTTATTTTATTTTATTTTTCCATCTTTATTATTACTATTAAAAACTTCCATCTCATCCCCTCCTCCTAATTCCCTCCCCCTTCCTCCCCCCCTTCCATTTCCAGTCCAAAGAGCAGTGGGAGCCTACTGTGTGTGGAAGCTCACCTTCCTAGACCTCGATGGAGGGGAGAGAACCTTATACTAATGCTTTTTATTCTTTTATAGTACTCTTTTATTTTTCAGTAGGGGTGAGATTGACCTGAATAAATAAAGTTGGAGTCCTTCCTTAATCTGTATTTAATTTAGAAGGAAAACATCATACAATTGATATTCTTTTCCTTTTTTTAATTTTTAAGTGTAGAGCTCAATATTGGCTTATAAGTTTTACATTACCAATATTTTTCATTAATTTATGTGCCTTGAGTTTTCAGAATTTTGCCTGCATTTACTGTTTTAAATTTATTTTAAATTAATAAAATTTCATCAATCTTCCTTCTCTTTACACATTCCCCGACTTTCACAAATATGTCTCTTTACTCATTTTTCCATTAATTGTTGTTCGTTATATGTATATATATGCACAAAGGGAGGGTGAGGGAAGGAGGGAGAGTGAGAGATATCTAAATATAACCAGCTTGCTTTCTGTATGTTATTAAGTGTATATTTTCAGGGATGCCCATTTGATATTGGTGTGCTCTTCCTTGGGAAAGTCTGTCTTTCCCTGTCTTAGAACTGTTAGGTTCCAATAGCTCTCTGTGTAAGGTCGGGTCATTTTGGACTTTCCCTCTCTATTTTAATGTCTCTTGCCATTGCGTAGTTCACCTTTAGATAGTCAGGTTGATGAGTCTTCATGAATATAGCTTCTGACATTTCTAGAAGACACTCTTAGAGAAAACTCCCGATACTCTGATGCTTACTGTTTTATAGATGAATCCATTGAGACTGGCTTCCACAACTGTGCATTTTTATTGGTCATAGCTTTCTATAATGGTCTACAACTGTTGCAAAGAGAAGTTTCTTTGATGAAGGATGAGGATTACAATTACCTGTGAGTATAAGGACAAGTGTTTAGAATTTAATTTGGGATTATATTGGTTTAGTTATGTGGGAAATGTAGATTCTCAAAAAATAATCCATATCTTCATTAGCCTAGAGTAGGTGGTTAAGGTTTCTGGCACAATGTCTCTGTTGCTGAGTGGAATTTCAGTCCAATAAGAGAGCAACAATTTACTGCTCAGTCATGTGTATCATTACTGAACCTTCTCGGTTACCTTGGAATGCTGATTTGTTTAGGGTCATAGGTGTTATAGATGGATAGGTCTGTTATTTCCACCCTTCCTTTGGAAGCTTGCATGGCAACATCTAGTATCATGAAATCTGCTCTTCAAAGGGTGTCAGTTAGATGCCTCTGAGATTTCTGTGTCTTCAGCATTAGGACTTAGCATACACCACCAGGGGCAACTAAGGCCAAAGTTTGGTAGTCTCTTGGACTGATTAGCAACCCTAAAGAAGGCTTTTGATGCCCTGGTGTTGAGGTTTTTGTTATATGATGTTTGAATCATGGATGGATCATCATGTTACATGATTAAATTAGGGGATACTAACTTGGAAGCTTCATCTTACTGGTTAACCTTTACGTGAAGGGAGAAGATAGTAATGATATTCATGATGGGTGAAAGTAATAATCAGTAGTCTTATCTATTTGTGACACATGAGAGATACAATAATGACTGGTCTGATGAAATATGTCCAATGGTAAACTTATAAATCATTTTCTAATTGGGCTTGGCATCCACTTCACAAGACAGACTTTATTTCTGGTACAGTTATCTGGGGCAAGAATCAATGAATATGTAGCTCATAGTCCATACAGAAGTATGCTTTGCTACTATTCTATGGAATGGGCATATTATCAAACTTCACTTTAATTAGTCATAATATAGAAATATACTGTTTTAATATAATTATCATAAACACAATTCAATATCAGTAATCAATATAAACATTTCTCTCTGAAGTTTCAAACATCCAGTGTGGGGCTATGGGATTCGTTCTTTGTGATTTTCGGTTTGGTGTTCCTTTTACCAGTATTTTCTCATTTTGTTCCCATTTTAACAATTAATACAGAAATTCACGTTCTAGCCCAATATATGTTAGAAGTGTATCATTTACTTTTGATACATAGACGGCCACAATAAAGACAATGCCTTTTAGTTTCAGAGGAGACTGGACTTTTAAACAGTATTGAGGCTTGTACACACCTTGGAGTTGAACTAAATACACTTACATTATGATATGGCCATGAAACAATTAAGACTAGATAGTGGAATGTTGTAGTTTATGGGAGAAATGTCTCCTCATAGGAATACTTTTTTCCCCATTTGATGGCACTATTTGGAGAAGAAAGTGTTGTCTTGAAGAATGAAATAAGTCATTTGGAGAGGGAAATGTGAGATTCAAGCCTTACTCGAAATTCAGTTTTCTCTGTCGACTTTGTTCTTATGTTTTGGCTATATGCTCCCAGCTTCTTACTAATGTCACTCTGTCTGCCAATGGCGACTATGCCTCCCACCATGAAGGACTCTTATCTCCTTGGAACATTAAGCTAAAACCAACCCCTAGAAAAGTTGCCTTTGCCATGGTGTTTTATCAAAGCAGTAGAAGATTAATTAATATTTAGTATATAATTTGCTTTCTATTTGTTAAAAGAATCTTTTATTGTATAGTTTAGACTTATTTCAGATCCAAGACGCTCTTGAATCTTGTTCTTCCAAGTAGAGATTACAAGCATATGCCAAACATGATGATTACTTTCAAAGAGCTACTTAAATTGGTTAGTTGAAATTTGTTAAAATATATTTACATGGATATTCATTAAGTGAGTTGATTTGTGGTTATCTTTTCTGTTGGTTCTCTTGATTTTGTCATCAAGGTAATATCAGACTAAAAACAAGTTGACCTCTCAGCAAGCAATTAATTAGAAATTGTTAAAGCAGATTACTACTAGATCAAAAAAATGGTTTTCAAAAGTTTTTATCATTATTCAAACAGTACTATTTTGGCTTCACATTTCATTGTTTCTTATTTTTTAAAGTGTTTTTGATTTTTTTGTTTGTTTGGTGGTGGTGACGATGGTAAGGTGGTAGTGGTGGTCATGGTGGTAATGATGCTTGTGTGTGTTCTATCTTTTTCTGTAGTCTTCAGAGCTAAACTTAAGTTGTTAATCTTGGGTCCAGTTTCTTCTGTATTAAGGTTACTACCACTTTATCTTTTGATACTAGTTGCATTTTTTGCCTTCATTTGTCTTATTTTAGGCAGCTTTGATGTGTTAGCAGTTTCATTCTTTAATTATTTTTGACTTATTTTGGAGATAGGGTTTCTCTGTGGCTTTGAAGCTTGTCCTGGAACTCACTCTTGTAGACCAGGCTGGTCTCGAACTCACAGAGATCTGCCTGCCTCTGCCTCCCGAGTGCTGCGATTAAAGCCATCCTTTTCATGTTAAAATTTTATTTTTCTTTTACTCTAGTCTGGAAAAGGTGATGTTTTACAAAGTAAATCCTCTAAATTTGGTAAAATTAGGATTTTAACCTAATGTCTACCTGCCTGCAACTGTGTTCTAGAGAAATGCCATATTAATGTTGAGCGGCATGTTTTACATGTGTCAGTAAAAGCCTATTGGTGTACATTGGGCTGATATTTAGCTCTACTATTTTTTCTAATGACTTTCTATGTAAATGTAGACTGATTCACAACTGAAAATGGGGTTGCCATTTTTTTGTACTGGTTTAATGGACAAATGGTTCTTTTGCAATCAAGTATAATATTTGTCATATGAAATAAATTCAATTTGCATTAAAATATTACTCATTATAACTCAACAATAAATACTGGAGCTATATATTAAATATGAAGTAAGATTAAAACACACATTAATGTTGCTTCAAAAATGAGGTAGACCTTATGTAATAGTTAAATTATGTTTTAAATTTATAGCTAAAAAGTATATTGATTTTTCTGTTTATAAAGCAGTCATTTTTGTTATTGCTTTAACTATTTCATGTTTTTATTTATTATGTGCTTTTGGTTATATAAATAAGAGAGGATTAAATTTATTATATTTGTGTTCATTGTAGAATGTTTTCCAATGTATACTTTTAAGGATATTAATTTTTCACATGTGTTTTTTTCTTTAGACTTTTCAAAATGAAATCTTGTAATGTAGCCCAGGCTATATTTGAACTCTTTAGCCTCAGACCAGGAACTTTCTAGTTATGTGGGTTATAGTACTATACTACAAGTATGCCTACTTTTGTCCAAGTACTGAATTTCTTCAGTTTTGAAAAGTGAACCTTCAATTCTCCATTTATTGAGCTATTCTCTACTTTTTTTTCCTCTTTGCTGTGATAAAATACTAAATAAATCTAACTGTAAGGGGAAAGAGTTTATTTCATCCTGTACTTCATAGCTCATCAAAAATAAATGAAGTCAAGAAAGGAATCTGTAGGCAGGAACTGAAGAAACCAGAGAACAAGTTGCTTACTAGTTTTCTGTCTATAGCTTGCTCAGTTACCTTTCTTAAATCAGTCATGACCACCTGTCTAGACCTGGTACTGTCTCCAATGGGTTGAAATCTTCTATATCAAGCCTTAGCAAAGACAGTGTCCCACAGACTTGTTTATAGGAAAATATGAGACAGTTACCCAATTTTCCTCTTCCTCGGTGATGGATTTTTTCTTTCAAGTTAAGAAAGCCTAACAAGAACACCTTCTTAATGTATGTGTTTACAAGATAATTTCTCTCTAAATTTATTTTATAAGTAAACATATTAAAATCTACTAATTTTAAAGGCAATGTTGGCAAAAGGTTTGACAAGTTTATAGTAGCCACAAAAATATTGCTAAGGACAAGTATATGAATAATTATAAAAACTATTTTGTTTTATGAAATTATAGGTTGCCTCACATAAATATAAGTGAACATTATTTTTATTTGATAGGTAGCAACATGCAATGACAATATGGTTGATTTATGCCTTGAAATTATGATGGACTATTCACATGCTTATACTTAAAGGCCTTTGTAAAAATGTAACTTCATTATCTGCAACATATTAAATTATTGAAGAGAATGATAACATAAAATAATTTTTGTGATTCAATTATTTTGGTGTAACATATCCTATCCTATCATTTTAACTTTAATGTATAGTGTTTCTAGACTTTTACTTCTCATTGGAATAGGTATGTGGAAGTGTCCATAAGAAAATAAAGAAATATGGAACTCTTTATGGATTTGCTCAGATTATATTTCTGTGTAGTAATATCTTCTTATTGAAGCATTTCTTGTGGATAGAAGAGGCTGGTTGTTTTTGAATACACTGAAATACTGGAGAAATAGGCTTTAATAGCTACGAAGCAGTAAACTTGCCAATGAGAGTGAAGGCAAGCAGACAAAGAGCGAGAATTTTATTCTGTGTCCTTTACATAGGCTGCCGCCAGAAGGTGCAACCCAGAATCAACATGGATCTTTACACCTCAAAGGTAAGGGACTTAGTGTGAGTCTTCCCACTTTAAATAATTAAGCCAAGAAAATTCCTCACAGGTGTGCCCAGCTGCTTAGGTTTTAGTTAATTCCACATGTAGTCAAGTTAACAAAAAGAAAAGCAATCACACCGTAGTAGTACGGAGCTAGCTGCAATCCTTTCTTCAGTTTGCAACACCCGGGAAAATAAATACATTTTAAATTCTTAGGGTAACTTGGTCCAATAAGCTGTGCTCTGTAAACTCCCTCTGCTACGGTCTCTTCACTGGACTCTCTGATCTGTACAGGTGCATGAATAAGTGGTGACCACCCTTGGTTGTCTATAATACGCATCTCTGCCAGTTCTGTTGATTGGAGAAACAGATTTAAAATGAGAATAATATATCCGTTGGAGAGCCAGTAGAATAGAAAGTTGCCAGGACCATGTGGTCACCTGCCACGCCTACGCCGGCACCTGCCTGACAGAATGTCTCTATGGTGGGAGTTGGTGTCAGGTGAGGGGCGAGAGCTTCCCGGAGCGATGCCCCCAGCGGATCCTTGGTAAGTCGGCAGACTGACGCTATCTGACTAAGCCTTCTCCTCAATCAATGAGTTCCTATCCATGCTTTATTTGGTTTGTCTTTCTTTTCCTTTCTTCCTTATCTGTTATGGCTTATGCAGAATCCCTGTGCCAAGGACTT
>LOEQ01003176.1:155567-174601 GCA_001685075.1 Bramus lutescens | reverse complement strand
TTGCTGATGTGACTAAAAGAAGCTTTCATACTGTGCCAACCAATGGTATATGACCTTCTGAGTTGTTCTTTGTTTGACTACTTTATAATGAAAGCGTGAATTCAGTAAAAGTACAGCAGATTGAAAAACACTCGTGTGTGTGTGTGTGTGTGTCTGTCATTAGCAGAATCCTGAGTTCTCCTGTCTTTCACCCCATTCTCCCTCGGTTCATGGGTCCCGTGAGGACTGGTCCGTGGCAGTCACCCTATTAGAAAGCCTTGATGACAAGACAGCTGAATTCAATGGATGAGAAGAAGGCTAGGAGACATGTAGGTTATTATTGAAGAAAGGTCAATTTGCCTCCTGCAAGGAGAAACATTGGGAAAATGAGTACTATGATCAGAAAAGGGCTGTAAACATGCAGTTGGAAAAGTGATGGGACCCAGATTTCTATGCTTTAAGCACCCGGAAGTCTATGACAAAGTTTAAAGTTGGAACAAAGCCATTGGCTTCTTATCAGACAGCGGAGCAATGTTTTAGATCCATAAGTAACCCCTAGGCCAATTGAATGATCAAAAAATTGCACATTAAGGGGCAGTCAGGTGAGTGGCCCAGTTAAGTTACCTCTACTGTGAGAAGTTATGTTGTCTAAGATTCCATAATACAATCAACAGAAGGTAAGATTATTTAAAACATGGACAACTTTATCTCACAGGTGTGTGGAGGATAAGGGAGATAAATATATTATTCTCCCAAAAACAATTGGTAGGATTATGGTAACTGACTTTCCCCAATGTAATCATCTGGGATCCATAAAATTTTCTGAGTTGCTCACATCAAAGTAGGTTATATCTAGTCTGGACAGCATGGCATGGATGTCATAACCAGACAGCAGCTTTCTGCTCTAGAAAATTTTTAAAAAGAGAGAGCCCTTACCCAAGAAAGTGTCATAATGAGAGGCCACCACCCATACGAACTATGAGAAAACAGAGAGAAGCATTCCCCATCAGTACTTAAACTGTTCAATGATGCCTAAAAAGCTCCTCCAGCAAATAGTTCCCAGATTTGGTATCACCCTAGTAATGGGGTGGGACAATTGTTGTCTGGTATTATAGTCAAAACCTAGCAATTAATAGTAAAGCTTTAGGCATAGAATGAAAACTTCATTGTGCATCTAGACCTTAGTATTCTGGGAAGGCTATAAAAATATATAAGATATTAAAAAAATTCCTAACTGTTACAGTCCCCAGACTTCAGCAGGCCTCAAACCTTGCAAAACTTATTTCATGATAGAAGTATCATTTAAGTCAAACAACAAACAAAACAAAACAAACAAACAACTAAAAAAAAAAAACCTCAGCACATACAGAGCACCAGTTACCAAAACAAAAAACAAAACCTACTCTATCAAGTCCATAGTCTGGGAAAGTCTGAGCATGAGCTTACCTTCTGTCATTCTGTTTCTGGCTAACTGTTCTGGTCAAGCGAAGTATGTCAACCCAGGACATGGTTTTAGTGCTTATAGTTCACTCAAGAATCATGTGGGGTTACACGGGAATCCTGAACACCCAGTGGAGTTGCCAATCCACTAAAAAACAATTTCTATTGGCTTAAACTTGTGTTTGAGTAGTCTTCTCTGGTGGATATCTGACAACATTAGTAACAATAATGATAATAATAACAACAATAAATAGCCGGTCATTAAAGTATGGTGAAGGATGGATAGACCTCCTCCCTTTGGCTTTGCCTTAGGCCTGCAACACCACACATAGGTAACAATCTATTCCCTTTCAGATTATGTTTAGAAGACATCCCCCATTGCTTCCCAGGCTCATATACCAGGGGTTTGCAAAACTCAAACCGTTCCTTAATCTACTACATGATCTCCAGTCCTCCATAGAGGCTTTCCATGATATTATCTGAGAGAAATAGTTGAACTCCAAGTCCGCCACCTCTTTCCCTTTGCTCAAACCTGGTGATACCACCTGGTTCAAATGGGTAATCAAAAGGTTTGTTGGACAGGTCTTTACATGGTGACTCTCTCCACTCCTATAGCCATAAAACTAGCTACCGTATACCATGGATCCATCATACCCAGGTCAAAAAAGCAGAGCTATGATTGGTACTACCAAAAGCACTGTCTCCTGGATGATGGATCCATTAAAATTGATCCATTAGGCCTTGGACCCCTCCCCCACTCCTCTGTCTCCTCCTGAGTCTTGCATTGCTTTGTGTTTTTACTGTACTCCAAAAATTATATAAACATATAGCAGTCAACCATACTAAAATAGATTAGTGTAAAAGCAAGTTAGACCACAGAAGCAGTATTCCTTAAAAATCCTTAAGAACTGGATTTATTTTTCTCTTGTACCCATTTTAACCATATGATTTTCATTGCTTTAATGACAAGTAACTGGAAATTTTGAGGAATAAAGAATTAAACTTGAGGTGTTAAATGTCAGACAAATTCTGATGTTTTAAGTGTGTGTGTAATGATTATTGCCTGCTTAGGAGTTTAAAAATGTCAACAGTTTTATAGATTTTTAACCTTTAAAATGGAAACAATAGTGATGGGATACTTCACAATAAATGATCAGTGATAAATGTGACACTCAATATTTTCACACATTTCTTCCTGGCAGTCTCAAGACTTCAATTCTTCATTTTTAAGAGCTTAAAATATAAGAGAAATGTCATCCAAGAGGAAGGGGATAAAAAAGACTTGAGATGTTTATGTCAAAAATCAGTGCACCCTTAAACCAAAAACACTCCTGGGTTTCCCAGTGGCTGCTTCATTTGTGACAGGAGCTTCTTTATGTTAAGTCAGCTCAAGCAGTTCCTGAACAAGCTCTCTGCAGTAGCTCACACTTCCTCCTGCTACCAGCAGGGGCCACCCACTGTTTTCAGCTGTATAGAATTAGTTTAAGCCTGAACAAAAACCTATGATTAGAAGTTCATGTCTGCATAGTGTTGTTATTTTCCTGCATGGACTTTCCACTAAATTGCACAATAAATGGTACTGCTTCCTGAATCAATAAATAAAATCATGTGAGCTGGTTAATTGCTAACAGTGCTGATTAATTTGCTGTATCTGTGGCTTATTTGCCTATTTTCATGTAATTTACAACAGAATAGTCAAAATGCAAATTTATAAACTTAATAGAGATCTAAATCCTGTTGCGTTATCCTACAGCTGTCATTTTCCAAGGATTACATTTATCTAACGTAACATAAAAATCCACCTGATTTTACTACAGCTCTTATATCTGTAATTTCCAGGAAACTTTAGAGTAGATTTCTATCAGCGAATCCTCAGTAAGGTGTGTATTATTTGTCGATAGCATTCGATAGAGAAGCACATAGAGATAAATTTCTCCCCGTCTACGGCTATTCTCACCAAAATGTCCACGAATGCGTGCCCAGCGTTCCTCTGATAGAAGATAAACACTGCTTTTAAAGAACAGTTCCCCCTTTGTAGATTCTGCTTGGCATGAAATTCAATAAAAATGCTCTAGCATTCACTGAAATGAAATCACAACATAATAAAAATGCTACCAAGCCTTTTTAACTAATAGAACACTGGAAAAATTGAGAAAGATTGAAGTAAAATTGAAAAAATGTGTTGTGAAGTGTGGCAAAGCAGGAGGAGTGATTTTTGAATCACACAAAAATGCTTCTGTTTTGGTGGATCTATTCAAATGCATTAGTAAGATATATACATACACAACACACTTATACACATGCAATATATACTTATATACTATTATAAAATGCATATATGTGTCATAAATAATATATTAAACATAATAGACTATATAGTTATATATTATTATGATATATTATTATAATATGCAAGCATATGTAATATATATTAAGTAACATATACTAAATAATAGGCATGTAATACTTTACGCTTTTGTTTGTTAGTACAGATACTTTTGCTGGTTGAGTTTCCATCCTGAATGTTTTGACTGTGAATGGACTCAGGCCAGCTTGTACCAGACACTAAAGGACGCCGCTCAGACACACACCACCAAAACAGCCAAGTGCTGTGTCTTGCAGTAAGCTTATTTTCCTTCTCTGTGAGACAATGATCCAGAAAACCAGACTTGCATTAATTATTTACAAATGGCTGATCAAAAGGACATGAATAGTGTTTGAACTTTAGTTGTAGGGTCAAAGGAACAAAATTATCATCGCTCACTTGGGGGGATCCTAGTTTGCGTCATACACAATATGAATGCAATCAAATCCAAACATTTATATTTCCTACTTTATCTTATGAAACATTATGCTCAGGATTTTTTTTAGGAAAATGTGATGTTTAATCTTAATTGCTATTGTTTCAAGTTTTCATTACAACATTTCAACAACCAATTCTCCTATTCTAGTGTGGTAGTCCTTCAGGCCTTAGCTTGTCTAAGACCTTCTCCACAATGTATGCTCCAGCCCTTCATTTCAATGTTAACAATACCTGTATTTTCTCATTCACTATTATTATGAAATAATATATTCATGAAGTTCATATGCAGTTATTCAGTTAATTTTTCTTTATTGATATTGTTAGTGTGTGTGTTGTGTTTTATATTCAGAAAATACCACAAAGAAAACTGTCTCTCAATCCTCCAGCAACCATTAACCAACCCCTCCCCCACCCATACCGAAGTGTCGACTGAAAAGATATTGTGCAGGTCTTACGTAGATATCCACAGCTGCTGTCAATTTATCGGTCCAATAGCCCCACCATTTTCTGAAGTCACTATTTTGCTGCAATCTTCCCCCTCTTCTGGCTCTAGTAAACATAATGTTCTCTCGCTTAGTGTGTCCCTTATTCTTGTGATAAAGGCAAAATATAGCTATCTGTGATAGTCCCAGACAATTATTCTCTGCACTTAAACTCATTGGGAATATTTGTGTTAACTGAAAAGAGATGAGAGCTGCACCACCCTATGGGTGTAAGGATGCATATTCAGCTGTTTGGATGCTCACCTTACTAGAACTGGATGGAGGGGGGAGGACCTTGGTCTTCCCATAGTGCAGGGAACCCTGACTGCTCTTTGGACTGGAAATGGAGGGGGGTGGGGGGAGGANGGGAACCCTGACTGCTCTTTGGACTGGAAATGGAGGGGGTGGGGGGAGGAGGAGAGAATTGGGAGGGGGCAGGAAGTGGACATTTTTAATAATAGTAATAAAAAAATAAATTAAAATAAAAAAGGATGCATATTCAGAAGACAGACTGACATTATACACATTTGTCTCCTTGGAGATTATCCATGCACCAGTGGATGCACAGAATGACAGCTCTAATTGGTCAGTGAGTTGTAAAGAAAAAAAGAATAAGAAATGAACTTAGGAGTGGCATGTGGAGAGTTTATAGGAGAACAGAGACAAGGGAGGGAAAGACTTCCTATTATACTTGCTCTCAAAGCTCTTAGAACATTAATGAAATGTGTTTGAAAGGTTATTAGGTGCCAGAAGAAAAGGATCTCAGGTGTAAAATTGTCTCTTCTGTATATGGCAGGTATTCTGTACCTATGGGGGGAAAAAGGCCACCACCACCATAATAATAATAATAATAAATAAAACCCAGCCACCTAAACAAGGTCTGTGCAATCATCTGTACAATGTACTAGTTAACATGTCAACAAGGATAAAGAAACTGACAAAGCGAAGCGCTAACGCTCAATGAGAAGCAGGAGGAAATTAACACTGCTGAGAGAGTAAGACTCTGTCTTCTCCAAAGATGAACCTCCTGGTAAGTTACTCAATCCAAAGTGGTCAGATCTAGACAAATCCACATGAGCAACACTACAGGTATTTAACAGGTCTATGCACTTATCTGTAAAATAATTTTAGAGAAAAGGTCCTGAAATTGTTGAGAATTGGGGAAACACAAGGAGTTATTGAAGTGGAAAACAGTGGTGTAAAATAATGTAAATACAATAATCGTGCATTAGATTATCAAGAACAATAAAAATGCATATAGTTGAGAAAGCTACTAGGTAAATGAAATTGACAATTCAAACAGCCAGAATCAGTGAAAGGGAAACATGTGACAAATTGCTTTATAGCGATATGGAAATAGTAGCGAGGGCAGAACTAGGTAAAATAATAACAATCTCTGCTAAGTCTATTGTTTCCCTTTCTGTCTGATCTCCCAGCTGGTCCTAATTCAGACACCCGTTATAGTTCTTGTCTAAAATACAAGGTATACCACTCCTCTTGTTTTTGTCAAACTGTTTTAGAAGCTTCACTTTAAGAGAATAAAGTTTAAACTTGGATTTTTGAGTATATATCTCAAGTGCTTTAATAAAAATAAATTCTAGTCTGTGTTATATAACATGCAAATGAATATTGACTACATTACATGCAATACAGGCAGAGACAATGCCTTCTTATATCAGCAAACCCCCTCTTTTTCAGGGCTGCTTCTTGAATGGGAAGTTCTATCAAGGTACATGAGACATTTTATAACTATCTATGGACTCATGGGTAATATTAGACAGCAGCAATTTTTTCCAAGCCAATGACAAGAAAAATTGCTTATTAGTGAAATACCATTTTATTGCTCAAAACTTCTGTTTGAGATTTATCACGGTCTAAGCCTCACTCACAGCACTTGACTGACCTATGAAAGTTTACCCACGTCTCTCAGGTAAACTCTTTCTAAATGGTGCAAATTGTCCTCAGCTTTCCTCTATGTTTCCTCTTAGGGCCCTTTGTTATCTAAATTCAAAACTTGACTGAAAAATTTAAGCTTAGTATTACTATTTTATCTTGCAGAAGCATAGGAGATTGGAGATATTTTGACTTATTCTCTATTTTGTTTATTTGTGCATGAGTATCAGTTTTATTTTTGAAGACACAACAGGGTGTTACTTTTAAAAATTGCAAATTATTTATTTTATGTATATGACTGTTCTATCTGCATGTACAGGTTAATGCCAGAAGAGGGCACCAGATCCCACTATTGACAGTTGTGAGCCACCATGTGGTTGCTGGGAATTGAACTCAGGGTCCTTGGAAAATCAGCCAGTGCTCCTAATTGCTGAGCTGTGCCATGATTTGTTAATGTCCTTGTGAGGCCTGGCCCTTTCTGAACAGAGAAGGAAGAGGTGGTACAGGGGAGGCTGTAGGAGGAAATGGGAGGAGAGGAGGAAGGGGAATTGCAGTTGGGATGTAAAAAAGATGAAAAAAATAATTAACAAAAAATTATGAATTAAATAGTCTTTTAATTATCCTAAAGTCTTTTTGTCATTAGTTCATATGAATGAAAATAAGGAATAAATAGGAAAAAAAAACAGCAACAAAAAGAACCTAAATTTTCAGATTCAAGTCACATGATGGTATACAAGATTGGAGGCTAGGAAGACAGAGGGAAGGAGATTACTAGCAACATTATCAAGGTAAGGATAAAAGGTAATGGACATAAAGATTTTTGAAGAAAATCAAACCACATGTTATCATTAAAGTAATTCCAATATTTGTTATGTTTCAATGAATATGAACATGTATTGGTGTTGTGAAAACATTCAACATTTTCTGGCAATATGTTTTCCTGGTAATTTAATCAAAATTTAATGCTGGGTATATGATTGCATATAGTAACTTATCACTAGAAGAAAATCTTGAAACTAAATAATGTTGAAGCAATTGTTTAATTTCATGCATAATTATGCCATGAATGTGGATTCTTATTCTTTATGCACAATGACTCAGTACAAATTATTGTATAAGTCTCTTTTTATCCAGGTAATAAAAGGGCAATATTTCCAGAAAGTCCAACGACTGAGGTAAGAAAATCACAAATTCATGGCCAGCTTGGTCTGCCTTTTGAGTTAACCCAGACTGGACTGCAGCAAGAGTTCAAGGCCACACTTTAAAATACAATGCTGAGGATATGGTTTCATGCTCCAATTGTAGAGACTTGGTTAATTTGTAGAAAGTCCTTTACAATGAGAAAATAATGAGTTACTGTGAAAGATAACCCAGGTTTGGTAAAGTGCTATTTTGCATACACATGGCTTATTGTTCTGCTGTGTTCTGAAGTCCTATAGAATTATCTGACCACTCTACGGAATATATTTTCTATAGGAGTAAACATGAAATCTATTTAAAAGTGTTGAAAGCAATTATATTATCAGGATCTTATTAAGTCCATACCATAAATCTGAGAGCAAGAAATATTAGCAATCTAATCCGTGATAAATCAGAATCCACTAATAGGATGAGAAGTTCTATTAGCTTTCTGTCATAAACTCAAAAGGTTTGACTTGAGTTGGGAGGTTAGGACACCGATTTTAAAATAGCAACAATATCACCATGCAGAGGCAATCTTTCCTTTGATTTTTCAAGCCTATTTTACTTACATTAAAAAAACCCCTACATTTTGTTTATTTTGAAATTCTACTGAGCAGTTTACAAGACAGAGTCCCTGGAGTGGGGATCCAATCAGGCTCTATATCCTCATTGCGTCTGTTCTGTTCTATCAAAGCTAAAACCCACCAGGGTTATCCCAGGAGAACAGCCCCAGTTATGAAAGACAGGCTAGTTGTGGAGCTGAAAGGAATCCCACGAGATCCATACAAAACATTTCATACAGAATACATTTTCTCTGTGTCTAGATAACTTATTTTATTAGGCCATGTTTACAGCTTTGTTTTTTGTTACTCTGAACATAATTATTGTGAACTGAGCCGTTGGCACTGTTTTGCAGAATTATATATACACTGCGGGCTTTGATGCACTGTGGAGGTATTAATTTCTAGGGTATTTGACTACGACTTTTTAATCCCTCAATTTCATATGGTTTTTAGTAAAATTTCAATTTGCAAAACAACATTTGTTTTTTTTTATTTAGATACAGGATCACCAAATATTAACATATTAAAAGACAAGGATTTATCAAATATATCTTAGTTATAGTACTTAAGTAAAGACATGATCAAGGGTCTGAAGAGATGGATCAGTTTGTAAAGTGACTGGTAAGTAAGATGATAACCTCAGAATAATCTCTCACATTCAGAGAAAATGTTAGGCAAAGCAACACACACTGTAACCATAATGTTGGGTAAAGACAGGTGAATCCTTTAGGCTGACAGATGGACAAGTCTAGCCTAACCTGTGAGCTTAGATTAATAAAAACTTCATCTTTAAGAAGTTGAAGGATAATTGAGAGAGACACCTGTCCCTGTCCTTTGGCTCACACAGTTGCGCACATAGTCATATGCTTCAACAAAAACCTGCACATATATATGAATATGTAAGTACATATAAAACACAGAAATGCACACACATAAGCAGACACCACGCTCACATACTCATGCAACATAGCCCTGACAGATACACAGGTGCACACATGTACACACATATATCCACACCGCAATGCAAATACATTCACACACACACACACACACACACACACACACTTATGCGGCTCATGCACAAACACACACAGACACACATGCACAAGAACACTCACATTCCCATACATGCACACTACCAACCATGTTTCTTTTCTAGGATAATTTTATAAATAAGAAGCAAGGGTATTTTCTTAAGAATGCAACTAAATTATGGAACTGTAAATTAATCGGTCTCTGCTTTAAATTTCCCATTCACTTTGTTAACTATTAGAATTATAACTTCTCTCTCACAGCAGCCAGAGAATCCAGTGCAGGATCAGTTCAGCTATCCTTGTCCCCGTCAAACATAGTTTTACACTAATAAGAAACTATTGCATTCATTTTTCAAAAAACACATCTTCTATTAAAATATTCTCATAGAAATAGTGAATCTATCGTTAACACATTTGATCACCTGACTTCTCTTTAAAAAAATGAGAGGATAGCTATCATATTTTAAAATATCGAAATATTGTTTAAATATTAGTAATTTAAAGAGAAATAAAATGAAATTATAATTTTGACAAGTAGGACTTCGCCCTGCCTCAACCTGGTATGCCAGATTTTGTTGACTTCTCCAGTGGAGGCTTTATCCCCTCTGAGGAGTGGATGGTGGGTGAGATGGGCAGAGGTGGGGACCAGAGAAGGGGAGGGAGGGGGAACTGGGGCTGATATGTAAAATGAAAAATATTTTTAAATAAAAAAATTCTTGTGTTGATTGGATGTTTGTCTCCTAGAATTCCTATGATCATGCATGTATTTGCCTAAATTTCTAGCTGATGATTTATAAGGGATCAGGACTGGTCCAAGGGAAAAAAATCTTAATTTATGTTATTCAGCATCACTACTACAAAAAGGTATACATGAATGTCAATAGCTGTATTTTTTCAAAATTATGTCACACACTGAGCTTGTTAATTGATTATTTTATTCTCAATAAATATGAAGAAATGGAACTAGAAGGGTAAAGATGGGAGGAAAAGATAGAAAAGATACAGAAATATATTTCCTTCTGAAGTCTCTATTCAAAATACATTTTTTGTCACATGGATCCATTTTTTAGTTTTCACCACACTGGTTACCTTAGAAACGCAGTGTTAAAAGATCATATCTCACTTTATAGGAGGAGTGCCTTGTTTTTATTTTTTTTATTTTTTGCTTTTGTGTTTTTAGACTGTGGTGGCACAGATATTTAAAATAATGGTAGAATCACATGTAAAAGGAGCAAGGAGAAGGAGCAGGAGGGGAAGGGACTAGGAGGTGGGAGGGAGTCCAGAGAGAAAGAAAAGGAGGGAGAGAGGAAGGGTGGAAGGAGGAAAGGAGGGGAAGACAGGGAGAGAGGGAGAGAACGTGAGATTCTACCCTAATTTCATACTTTTAAATTTTTAGTAAGTTATACAAACTGTGTCAAAGATTAGATCAGAATCCATGAGACATCTAGGAAAGCATAAAGAATAGTTTATTGCTCAGTGGGAACATCCTTAATCTCTTCCTGTGACTGTTGGGCTTCTCATGCTCCAGCAACACAGACCCACTGAGGTTGAGTTAGGGACAGGGACTGAGAACTAAGAAAATAATCCTCCATAAAAAAGAAATCTGCAACCTAACCTATTTAAACTTCTCATGGAGAAGAGTTCTTTCTTAGAACAATCATCTGGGAACATATTTCTGTTCTGGTGGAAGTTCCAACTGAGTCCCTGGCACCAAATACCCAAGAAGTCTCAAATGATTATGTGGAAGCTCAATCTCTCTCTCTCTCTCTCTCTCTCTCTCTCTCTCTCTCTCTCTCTCTCNNNCTCTCTCTCTCTCTCTCTCTCTCTCTCTGTCTCTCTCTGTCTCTGTCTCTCTCCCAGCTCTCTCCCAGACCCTGTCCCCCCTCAGTAAGCCCACCAAACAGTGACCTTTCCCTTCTGAAAACCTGCCAAGATTAACCCCTCCCCAGGGCTGTTCAATACTATAGGGTTCTTAAGATATGTCTGCCTTATTTTTCATGTGATTCCCCTTCTGTCCTCCTAGGGTCACCCAGGAGTGTCTTGCTCTGTTTATTAAACCTGAATTTATTAATTCAGTTTGATTAGCTTATTACCTTATAGCAGCAGATTTCCAATAACCAGGGATTCAAAACTAATCATCTTGGTGTCAAACACAAGAAGAATTGAGTTTTTTCAGTGACCATGTGGCCATGCAAAAGCATTCTCCCTTCCCTGACATTGGAGAGATTTGCTCTGAGTTACCAATTTCAAGCCAATGGTCTTTTTGGGATTCAGGATCTCTTCCACCTTCCCGTCCACTTGCCAAGCCACTTCAGTGCCAGATGAATGGCCCTACCATTTTTGCCTCAGACTATCTCATAGGATGCTCTGCCATAGTCTCTGGCCTCCAGTTTGTGAAGGATACGTCCAGAATCAAGTTTGCTCCCCAGACACCCAGAAATATATCCGAACTGGGGCTGTCTCATTTTATGTTGGTTTGAGCTACCCTAGTCAGGTTCTCAAGTACCACATTCCTTCCCCTTCTGTTTCCACTGTCTGTCTCTTCTCTGCCCTTCCTCTCTGCTCCCTGTTTCTGCCTGTGAGCCATCCCCTTGATTCTCTCTCTGCCTGCCAGTATTACATGCTTCCATCCAATTGCTTTCCCATTTTCTCTGACATGTTACTTTCTTCGATGCTCACTCTAATTTTGCCCTTGCCACCCTGGTGACTGGTGCAGCCACACTGGGTTTCATGCCCAACGCATGGCTGTTTGCTCCCCCTCTCCCAACAGCCTGAGACACCCACAACTTAAACTGCAGCCAGCTGTGTCCTCCGTGTGGCTCCTGGCCCTCTGCCAATTGCCTCCTTGAATTCCCAGTTCCCCTGCTGTTCTGTGCCACCACTGGTTCATTTCCATTCTCCCCCCCCCCAACTCCCTTGTTCCCTGTTAGTCTGATTGCCTGCTTCTCATGTATTTCCCTTGGGATGGCCTTTCGCTCCTTTTTCCCCAAACCAAATAAATATCTTGTCCCTCCTGTGTTCTCTTATTGGCATACCTTTTGCAGGGCCTGCCGAAAGGTACACAGTTAGACTTTGCCCAACAGGCTTCCGTGGCATTTGTCTGACCAGGCAGGGATTCTTTCTGTAATAGATCTGTACCTTCTGCCTGCTCTCCTAAAGCACCATACTGTAATTCTACCTGCATAGTCTACCTGTAGCAAGTCCATTATCCTTGTTTATTCTTGCCTATTCATTTTCCCTCCACAGTGCCTCCTTCTCTGGGCTCCAGTGTCACACTAAGCCCAGCACCGAGGCTGACAATGCCCTGTCACCTGCCATGGCTAGGAACTGTTTTTTCCTATGCCTTTTTATGCTGCTTTATACTGTAAACTCTTACTTTAAGATGGTCAAGTTGGTCATCTGACACAGTTTTCTGGGAAGAAATTGAAAGCTCTAAGACAGTGGTCACACATTCACACACACACACACACACACACAAAATCCTTTTTAACCTTGTAGGTCACAAAACAAAATGAACAGAAATGACCAAAAGAGTAAAGATTTGTTAGGAGGATAGAAGGTAGGTATGGGTGATAAAGGAGACAGATGGTGTGGGGTGATTGCTCAGTAAAGAATATGAGGAACAATTTATTTAAATTTATAAACACACAGATATACACACATGAATGATATAACATGATATATATCATATATATGTATATATATATATATACACACACACACTAACATGAAGTGGTACATTTACATAGAAATTGCAGTTAATAAAAGCAGTAGGTTTAATGACATCTTAAATCTAAATCCTTTTAATGATAGTAACTTCTTCATTCTAGGTTTGGATAGGTTTTTATGTATAATGCAAAGGCTTATTTATTTATTTATATAACTTGGCTCCTTTTATGGTTCTTAATACCATGTTCTATGGGGCATGAGCTCACTGGGCAGATTTCTTGTACCCTTGAGTTACTGCTGACATAAATGAACATTAGTAAACGGTACCATTGCCGGTGTGTAGTTCAGTTTACACCCTCATTTATTAAACATCATTGGCATTGTATTTCCTAAATGGATTCTCATTCATCCCAGTTTTATCCAATTAGTATTATAATTGGTAACATTATATTTACCCTTGGACAAGAAAAGAATCGTTGCAAATATAAATTATGCCATTTTTCATTTGAAAGCATTGAATTTAAATCAATAATTTACCTGTAATTTTACAGCTGAAGAAATATTCAGGTCCAATGCCCAGCACAAAGTACTTAGTGGCTTGGGGGAGTGTACAAAGTCAGAAGATGGAAAAGAGGACAGTGTGAGCCTCTTAGGTACAATTGGGACATGATCAGACTCTGGAAATAATAGCAAAATTCCGTAGAAAAAAAGTAACCCTTGCTGATGAAGATGACAAGACAATGAGATCAATTATAATGATGATGGTGATGCTGGTGATGATGATAAGATGGTGCTGGCTCTGACAATTAGTAAACCAAAGAAGTGTCTGCAGTGAAGAAATGTATATGAGACACTTCAGCCAAAAGTGCACAAAAATCAAAACAGGATGGAAATACTTAAAAACTTCCTTGCTATTACAAAATGCCAAAAATTTTAAAATAATAAAACACCACTAGTACTAGTACTAATGATGATGATGATAATATGAATCCACAAAACCTAAAATTACAATAATTCTGTAGAATACAGGACAGCAAAATAATCAAGCATGTCTAGAAAAATGTGTTTCATTTCCCAGAGTTGAATTAAAGTTTGTCAATTATCGAACTGCTTTTGGCTAGATGATTGACCTGGAGGCTATTCAAGATCTCTGGCAGGAAGTATTTAAAAAATAGATACACAGATAGCTTAAATTTTTTCTGTTACTTCATTTCTGTGATAGCTGATATTGGCCAGACCTTTTAGTAATGCAAAATAATACATTTTCTTACAGTGTCTGATAAGTATTGTCCAGGTTCTCTTGTTAATGATTTGTTGTCTAAAATGTGTGTTATGCAAAATACATTTTCTTACAGTGTCTGATAAGTTTTGTCCAGGTTCTCTTGTTAATGATTTGTTGTCTAAAATGTGTGTTTATTTTCTCAGTTGGGATTCTACCTTTTGCTTGCTTGGAAGAATGTAGGGAAGGTTATAATAGTGGAATGCAGTGGTCATGGAACTGGGGAAAGCCAAAACTACACATGTGAAATAAAAGTAGAAATGAAGCAGCAAATCAGTAATGTATATAATGCAGATCTCTTAATATCATTTGTTTGGAAGAAAATATTTAGAAAATGCTGATGTAACTGGAGGGAGGCCGCTTGTTCATCCTGACCCACCCATAACCAAAAATAGCCACACAGAAATTGTATTAATTAAATCACTGCTTGGCCTTTTAGCTCTTAGCATCTTATTGGCTAACTCCTACATCTTAATTTAACCCATTTCTATTAATCTTTGTATCACCACATGGCAGTGACTTACCAACTAAAGATTCAGCATGTTGTACTTGGTGGCAGCTCTATAGCATCTCTCTGACTCCCTTTTATTTTTCCCAGCATTCCATTTAATTTTCCCCACCTACCTAAGTTCTGCCCTATCAACAGGCCCAAAGCAGGTTTTTTTTAATTAACCAATAAAGCAACACATAGACAGAAGGACCTCCTACACCACGCTGAGAATAAATATTGATTTTTTTATCAACTATCAACCAGAAGATCTCATAGTAATTATAAGTAAGCAAAACAACACTCAAAAAATCCCAAATGTGCAACGCATGATAGTCTACTTACCCTGTTGCATATTGTCTTAGTCTGTCACTATAATAGAATATCCCAACAAAAACAAATTAAGGCATCAGAGTGGTAATTTTTCATCCATACTTGGGAAGGAGAGAGAGATATAGACACACAGAGAGAAAGACAGACAGACAGAGGGACAGAGACCAATACAGAGATAAGCAGAAAGAGCATGAATTGGGATCAGAATATAAATTTGTGTATGTGATGTTGGACGAAGGTTCTATGGTGATATTTAAAATAATCATCAATCTGACTACAGGATAAGACCAGTTCTCCATAGAACCTTTGTCAAACAACAGATGGAAACAGAGGCAATGACCCACATCGGAGCACTGGACTAAGATCCCAAGATCAAGTTGAAGAGTGGAAGGAGTGAGAGTATGAGCAAGGAAGTCAAGACCATGAGGGGTTCATCCACTGAGACAGTTTGCTTGAGCTAATGGTAGCTCACCAACTTTAACTGGACTGGGAGTGAATATGCATGGGAACACCAAAGCCCCTCTGAAGGGTGTTGACAGTTGGGGCAGACTGAGGGGCCACTGATAGTGACAGTGGGATTTGTCTCTACTGCATGTACTGGCTTCATGGGATCTTATTCTCTTTGGATGTATACCTTGCTCTACCTAGAGGTAGTAGGGAGGGCCTTGAACTTTCCACAAGGTGGGATGCATGGCCCTCTCTTAGGATTGGAGGGGATGGGGTGGGAGGGTCTGTGGAGTGAGGGAGAGGGGAGTGGGAGGAGGGGAGGGATTGGGAATTTGGTTTGGTATTTTTTTAAGTAATAAAAATAAAAATAAAAAAATTTCTGTATGTGAAAATGCTTATCTATCCATCTATACCATTTACTTGTGCCTTTTCCTTGAATCTTTTCTCTATTTGCTTGGTTTTGTTTTGATTTGATTTGTTTGTTTTTGTTGTATTGTTTTTAGATGCCTATTTGTATTGTATGAGAAGGAGAAGAAAGAATGAGGATTTAGATTGTTGAGGATGTGGGAAGATATGGAGTGAGTTCTGGAAGAGAAAAATAGAATGAATTTTGTAAAAAAATTAAAGAAAGCTATAAATCCTGCTCTGAATGATATAATTTCCCCAGAAATTTCTAGTTTTAAAGGTTCTATATCCTTTCAAAATGGTGCCACCAACTAGAGACTAAGTATTCTGTACATGAGCCTGTAGAAGCATTTCATTTTTGAACTACACCATGCTTATAAACTTAAATACCAGTAGAAACTGAGGAAATGTTCCTCTTCTCATTGTATTGGTAATTCTGGGAACTTAGCAGTATTTAAACCTAGTATGCATCTCCAGTAAACAAGATCATCATGACAAAAATTTCCTTTATTTGAATAAGTATTCCATTGTTTTAATTTAACAGAAAAAAGCAAACAATGACTGGAGATCATATATTGTTTCAAAAATACAATATAAATGTCTCAAAAATGTTTTTTGTTGTTGTTGTTGTTGGTTGGTTTGTCTGTTTGGCTGGTGTTTGCTTCTAAAAAAATTGGTCTACCACACTTTACTATTTTCTTATTGCTATAAAAGTTAATTTTGGTTATTTTTTCTCCTGTTACAAGTGATCATTAGCTACAATAACTTTAGGAAATATACATGTCACACACGGGCTCATTTAAGAAAGAATGGTTGCCTTAAAAATTATAATTTTTAGACTACTAATTTTAATTTTCTGAAAGCTGTAAGAATTAATTACTTTACAACACAATTATCAGTTGAAGTATCCAAAATTGGGAGTAGAGTAGCACTGTGCTTCCATAAACCAACTTATTACAATGACAATCAAATGGTCATAACCCAACTGATTTTAGTGACCATCAAATGGTCAGGCTAGCAGCCTGGGGAAACATCAAATATGTGGATGCTAAACTTAGAATTCAAAGCTGACTCAATATTCCTAATATTAATTAAAATAAATCATTTAGTTGTACAAATAGTTAGATCTGTTTAAATAAAATATGGCAAGCTAATTCAACTTACATGTAAGTAGCTTAACACAGGAGTTAATTCAGGATGGCTGTCTCTGGAGAAATGATCTCTGGAAGAATCATTGCAATGCAGACTTATTGCACATTAACCATCTCTCTTTAGCCTAAATGCCATATTTTATTGAATTTCATTTAGTGAGAACAAACGTTTGCCTCTGACAATTTCTACATCAAAGTTCTTCTTGGGCACTTAATAGAAGCTTCTCTGTAAATGTCTTTTCTTGATGCAGCTACAAATCTCAGTGGTCTTCCAGGTCTTAAGAAGGAACATCGACCGTGAGGGTTGTTTGTGTTTTCCTCATGCCATCTTATCGAATATTCTAGTAGCTGGCGTAGGGGAGTTACGGTGGTGGTTTGATTCTCAGCCCTTATGTTAACTCTCGAGCATGTTTTTCTCTAATCCGCTCAGATCAAGTATCTTGCACTTGAAGTAGCTGGATAAAGTGTTCTATATCCTGTAACTTACCACAGACCCTGTGTCTCGTGAAAAGAGAACCTTGGTGATTATGACATATAGTAACTTCTTTTGAACTTTTCATGTTTTTCAAAGGGGCAAATTCAATCTGTGAATTTGCTGCTCATTTCTCTCATGCAAGTCAAAATTGCTGTTGCTAAGAAGCCACTTCCCAACACATCAAGTCCAGTTTGAACTGGTATCTGCTCTTCATACATGTCCTGAGTGATGCCATATGGACAGGAGTACGATTCTTTTATGCAAACTTTTAGTTGAGATTAAAATGAGAATTTAACTATACAGCCCTAGTTTCTTTTTTGTATCTATATTCTATGAACTTCCTGAAGATTCAGTGAAATAATGTACATAACATGTTTCTCATTGGGAATACTAAAAGAGAATAGGGCACACTTGTGGTGATTGTTAGGATATCAATATAATGATCATGGACAGATGGGAAAGGTTAACAACGTGCTTGGTTTTGCTAAGAAACTGTTATAAGTGTCAACTAAGCTCCAAAACCTCAAGAATTCCCAGGGTTTATACAGACTTAGTTCTTTCAATGGTGGCTGTTTGAAATGCCTACAGAATATAGTGGAGAAGAGATTATGTTACTGTTTTTTTATATCACCCACTGGAAAAATAACCTGCATTTTAAGGTTTTCATTATGTTCTTATCATGCACTCATCCTCAATCTTTCGGAGATTACAAAGGAGATGTAATTTGTAGGAAGAATGACATAAGACTTCAAGTAAAATATTCTGCCTTACTTCTTATTTTAAAAAATGATAAGTAAAAGCACAAAATGATCAAGTCACACTCTATACTTTTTAAATGTATTTTAAAGCTGAACCCACACTATGATGCATAAAGTGGGGGCAAACCACAAGAAAAGATCACATGAGTTCAGGGTGAAAAGTTCACTTACTGAGCACTTGCACTATTTATTCCAAATGAGTAGTTCAGCTCAAGTTTTCAGAGTTGTCATCTTTTGTTTGTTTTGCCAAATTAGAGCTAGTTCTAGTAAAGTATAAGAGACAAAATCTGCTTTTCTTTTTCTTCCTTTTACTAGAGATGAAATTAAAATGCATGCTGAATTATACTTTTCCCGAAGAGGGATTATTCCCATGGTTTCTCATTGCCAGAAATATGCTGAACAAATTTTTAAATTTTCTCCTTATCTTGTATGTGTCACTAATGTATCACTAAAGTCTCTGATAGTCTCTCTAAAAGCCAGTAATAGTCCACCCATGGAGTGAGGCTCTTCCCATGACTCTCATATTTATTTTGTAGTGACTTTTCATGGAAAAAAGACACTTGCAATTTATGATTTTATTCCAAGATTTAAAATATCTATCAATTAATTAATTGTGTGCATGTGTCTTAGAGAGAGAGAGAGAGAGAGAGAGAG
>LOEQ01003176.1:119388-132649 GCA_001685075.1 Bramus lutescens | reverse complement strand
AAGAAGAGGCTGGATATAATGGGCCAGGCAGTGCTTAAATGAATACAATTTGTGTATTATTATTTCTGGGTATAAGCTAGCCTTGCGGGAGCTGGGTGGGTCGAAAATCAGGACCGCTCCCCATTCACTACAGATTTTTTAGCTGGGACAGGAGGCATACACTTGTAATTCCAGTTCTCAGGAGTCAGAGGCAAAATGATCTGACCCTAGCAATGTTTATCATTATTAGAGAGGCTGGATGAGAGATTAATCCTCAGTTGAGAATTCCTCTCTATGAGTCTTTGTAAGAGTATTCTACAAGAAAACACATCTTGATAACACCAAGTTTTTTTTTTATTGTGATTAAGAATTGTGCTTGGTATTCTAGGATCAGCAGGAGGACCTCACTATCCAAGGGTGATGTGCTATACTAGAATAGACACAAAAGCAAACTTAAAGTCATATCCTAATCACTTAGAATCATATCCTTAAATAGTATAAATTTGCTGCAGAGGAACTCAGAAACTGGGAAGTATAAGGATCCAATAATACAGCATAAATGAATAAGAAATACATGATTTTATTAAAATGTTAATTTTAGTCCATTTTATTTTCCAAATTTCAAACACACACACACACACACACACATTATTTACAGATACCTGAAATGAATTGGCAATGATAGTCATCAAATCTACAGATTAATGCAGGCAGTAGACAAGCAGTAGAGTAGACAAGTACATGCTAAGCTCTTGTTTTAGTGACACGGGGATTTTTCTATTATAGCTCAGGGTATGCTTAATTTTCACGAAGATTAGTCTGGCCTCAAACTTGAAGTACTTGTTACTCTGCTGCCCCAAATCTGGCCTAAAAGAATGTATCATGAAATATAGATCAATATCTTAATTAGAATACAAGCTACCATTTTGAATCACAGTATATTTGTAGGACAAAAAGAATTGTTAGATATTATGAAAATAGTTCGAACAATGGATTTTTTCCTTCTCAGTTGATAACAAGGATAGCTCTGTTAGAATTTCGAAAATTGTAGGTAACATACTGTTTTAAATGTTTATTTTTTGTACAATGGACCTATCATCCTGTATCTGTGCATCAGCCCAATGATGCTATTAGTAAGGTATGAATATTAATGTATGATCAAAAATGTGAATGGTGTGTGAAAGCAACACTGTTTGAAGCTTGTACTGGAATTCATAAAATATTAGTATCTTAGCACTGTTTTAGAGATATGACAGTGTCTTACATCTTGACTTAGATAAATACTATTCACTAAACAAATTAATATACTTTACCAATTTATTAAATAAATGCACATGTTCTTACAAATATGTAATATATGTATTCATATAAAAACTGTGAATTTCCATATTCATATTTGTTATTCTGAGTAAAGCTTATGGAAGAATAACCTTAGTAAATTAAATCTATTTCCAGAAGAAAATATAAAACATTTATATACAACATAAATTTGTGTGTTGTGTGCATATNATATATTCATCAGGATATATACAACATAAACCACAACTGGGATTTCAATGTGCTTCAGCTGATTTCTAATCCATACCTTCACACTTTCCTAAAGTTTGTCCTAAAGTCTCCATCCCTGGATTATCCCTTCAGAAATTCTTGAAAGGAAATGAAATATAGGAAGGAAGGCTATGTTCAAGATAAATTGTTTGAAGCAAGAAATTATATATTTGTTAATTCTTTAGAAGGAAAAATATAATATGAAAAAATGGTCTTCATAAGATGAAAATAACATGAAATATCTCTTTATTGTTGTTCTTTGGATGCTGGTTTCTGTGTTCTCAGGTATGTAATACATGCATATTCCCCGAATGCCTGCATTTTGAAGATTGTCCACAAATGGAATCTGTCTACTTAGGGCCAATTTTTACAGGCTTTAAAGCAATTGATTAAATATCATTTTTCTTGGTATAGTCCCAGCAGACAGAGTTTAGTACATAAAATGCTATTATCAGTCAAAGAACTGCATGCTGTACTTTGGTCCTCTCATACATCATACTGAATATGAATATTTTATGTAAATTTGATGTTGAAATAAGTTAATAACTTAAGATAATATAGTTGGATTTGCAAAGAAATAACTTCTTAAAGCATGGACTAATTGGTAAGTAGAACATCCTGGAAAAATAAATTTAAAATTGGCTTTTAAGTTTCAAAACGGTAGCTAAGTAACAAATTTATTCAGAGCTAATGAATATTGGATTTGCTTTCAGATATAATTGCCCTCTATTGGGGTCATATCATTAACATGAAAATCAGTCATTATCTTCTCAGTGAGATTTAGAAAGATATTTCTATTAAAGATTTTCTAAGAGCTTTTCAATGAAGTTGAATACTGCTGACATCATACAATGATTTGAAAATACCGCTTCAAATCTGATTTAAACATATATAGATATAGGTATTTGTGTGTGTATTTAGAAATCAAATTTTAGAGTTTTATAAAAGATTGCTTCAAATTAATACATAATTTACTTTTTTCATATTCTTCCTGCAGCAGCATTATTGTAAAAAACTCTACTGAAAACGTTACAATAGATAGCTTATACATGTTTTCTTTTTGTATTTTCTTATGCTAATAGTTACTAATGGCTATCAATCCATGCTCATTCCTGCAAAACAAGGAAATATTTTAGAAAATTAATTTAAAAATAATTTCTAAACAGTTTTTTGACTTAAAAATATGTAGTTCATACATCTGACTATATTGAAGATGAATTTGATGACTTAAATATCACACCTGATGTAATCTTAAAGTATAAGAACAGTGGATACTAGTAAGACTTACATAAGGTTCTACATAAAATTATGGAAGAAAAATCTCCAAGTGAGCCTCAAGAGACAAGTAGACTTGGAGTGTTGTGTACTTGAGATACATTTGCTTTAAGGCTTCATATAATATTAAATCCATTTTGCAGAAATATAATCCAAGAAAGCATTCCAAAGAATCCTGGCACAATAATCAAATTTCAGCATACGCAGGTAGAATTTACTAATGTCTTCTGGATGACAATAGCAAATGTAAAATATATAAAGGACCAAAGTGAATGATATTATTTCTAATGGTTCACAAATTATTCCTGTGAAGGTAAGAAAGAGAAAATTAAATTGCTACATTGAGATTAAAAATAGAGGTCTGGAGAAATAGGAATGGAAACTCTTACTATGATAGACATTGGAGACCATTTGATAACACAATGTGCACAAGAGCGAGACAACATATTTAACAACTATGTCACTGTCAAATTACAGAGTTTAAGTGCAGATGAAAGATTTTTATGAAATATTCATCTGTAAAATCCCCTATGTAGTATGTATGGCACATGTAAATTATGCCCCACCTATTATGACATGTAGCTTTTTATTAACTTTTATTGATTCTTTGTGCCCCCAAACAACAGGTCAGTTCTAGTGTGCTAACCAGGTAAGCTACAAGGTCCCGCCTTGTATGTGCTGAAGCAGGAGTGGGGCAAGGCTAGTTCTTTCAGTCTTATGACCCAGGGTCCAGGTCTCTCACCTTCCGCAGCTGGTAATGTCTGAGGAGAGAAGAGTATCTTTCGCTCATGCAACAACATGGCCGATGAGGGTGGTGGGATCAGTTCTTCCCTCACCTACACCCAGGCCTACAGGGTAAGCTCTAGGGTTCTGCCTAGGTATGGTGCACAGCTATGGTGAGGCCATCTTTCCTGAGTGTAGGGGAGAACTGGGCCCTGAGGGGTAGGACTAGATTCTCAGCTGAAGTATCTAGCCAGCCATCTCAGGACCAGTGAAGTGTGGGACCGGCTCAGCATGGTATGATTCCAATGACTCCTATGGCAACACCGGTCATGGACATCACCACAGACCCCAACAGTAGCAGGACCATGGACACACACATAGCTCTCTGCGGCAGTTCAGGCTCAGACTCCTCTATGACACTTAGGCACCTGTAGAGCTGGTGGAAGACCAGACCCCAGGTATCCGTAGAGCCCTCAGTGGTAACAGAAGCCATGTTAACCACCTGAGACCCCAGCTGCTCCAGGGCCATGGATCATGGTCTGTGCCCAGAGGTCTCCATGGCTCCAGGTGTCAGCACTNCACGGCCCCAGGTGCAGTACAATCCTCTGACACTGTCATTGTCTATGATTGCCAAAGAGACACAGGTCATCTGCATGACCTTGATTACAGCAGGATCCCTGAACATCATCTCAGACCCCGGCCACTCTAGGACCACAGACCCCAGATATATCTCTCTGCAGCTGCCCTGGCCGGGGTGACACCATGGTCCTGAGTGACAGGTCCTTTAGATCAGGATGTCATTGTAGCAGAATGTGCCTTGTATGCCCTTATGGCTAAAGGTTGCTCCTGGGGGGTGGGGGGGTGCTGGAGCCTGTGGTCTGGGCTGCCACTTAGGGCCACATTGGTGTTTGAGAGCCGTGCTACAACAGGGAGCGTGCACAGCCCCCTGGTGCTATGGTTACATTCTTCTGGCTTAGGCTGCTGACTAACACCATGTCTAGGTTTGTTGTCCTACCACAGCAGGGTCTATATTGATGTTTGTGGCTGATTCGTACATGTAACTTAATAGCCTCATCTACAGTTTCCCAGACAATGTCATCCTTAATCAGTCCTTGTCTCATTGTTTTTAATTTTGTTGATCACTTGATAAAGCAATAATCATATAATTAATGTGAATAGTGGTTTTAAAAAGGAAGTAGAAGTTGAGATATAATTAGGTCAGTTGTAACTATCAGTATTTTGTTGTCACTGCTGGGTAAATTAAATGAGTCTTAATCATGGGATAGCCAAGTCTAAAAAAATGAAATGACAAATGTTGTGAGCATACAAGAAGCATTTAGGAATGAGATGAACAACTTCAACATTTAAATTCTTTAGAGACCAAAAATGTTGGTTATTAAAAAAAAATCAAACATGAAAAAGTAGTATTATGGTACCTCATTACTTATGACCTAATTACTATCACTCCCTTAAGATTACAAATTAAAATTAAATATTTCCATAAGAATATGAGCCCAAACATGAGAGAAACAAACAAAACACAAAACAAAAAGCACTGCTTTCAGATGCAGATTAATTATGCTGAGGGATCGTTGTTTTTTCAGCGTTAAGAAACAACATTGTTTCACCATCAAGAGAAGGTATACAAGGGAGGTGCACATGTAAAACAAATGCCCAGATAATAAATGCATGGGGCAGCAAACCCCAGAGAAAGAAACTTGGGCTTCAAGGCAGTACTGTGGTTTGTCAACTCCTCAGGATGAAGATTCCACTTGTTACATAATATCCAGTGTAGTACCTGACATAAGAAGTGCTTAGAATTTCAAAAGTAAATTAGTATGCAGTGTTTTTTGTATAATTCTTATAAATACTAATTGACACACCGCACTAAGTTCAAATTTGTTAACCACCCCTACACACATAGCAAGGTGACATAGGCATACATGACTTATCCTGAAAATACTGCAGAGTATAAGAGAAAAGAAAAACGTCTTATGTAGGCAGTATTCTCACCCTCCATAATATAGCTAGGATTGAACTTATTCTTTTGTTATTTTATTCATAGAAACAGTGAATCTGTTGTTGTGATCCCAAACAATGGTTCTCAAGTCCCCCATTTGGTATTATCCCCTTCTGTACGGATCTTTTTCATACATCCATGTCAATTTTGTTTTCTTTGTTGGCCTACTGATTTAACCAGGGCTATCTGACCATGGATTTGTAACTATCCATTTGAGCCTGGTGGATTTTAAGTGAGTTTACAACTAAAGACAATGTTTGCCCCTCGTTTAAATCCATCGTAGACAGTACCTCATTATGGATTGACCATGACCCTTGAAAGAGTCAGGTTTATGCAGGAAAATTTCAGCTTTGTGCAACTGCCATGATATTATGACTGAATTGAAAATGACAGGACCCAGGACCTTTTTTCTATCTTCCAGATCTTAAATTATTTTTTCTTCTTTTTCTACAATGTTCACTCAACCTTCTAGGTATGGTATAAATTCCCCATTTAAGAATGAACACTCAATATTTTCAAGCAGTAATAAATGTAAATGCATCTCTACATTCACTGCCACTCATCCTAATGTGATGATTCTGAGTGTAGCATTTGTCTATGGGTATAAAGATAAATAATTATAAGGCAGGCTGGTGCCATGATAATTTAAATAGACAAAAACAATTAAGTGAATTTCCAGGGCCTAAGACATCTCAGGCATGAATTTTGACCTGGTTGACATCACCAAGAATAAATTTATATAGCTGAGTGAGGCTCAGAGTCTGAGATAATTGGTTGCTTCTACAATTGTCAATCCGTGGTCATACTTTGTCTGGAAGGCTGGATTATAGCCCATAGGGTTCACAGTGACATAGTCAGTTGTTGTGTTTCCTTCTTCAGAAGTCTACATGCCACCCTCTGTTACCATGATTGTTACTCAACAGGATGAGAGCTTCTCTCTCAATTCCAGTTTGGTTTTTCTACATCTTGTAATATTTTCTATATAATCTTAATATGGTCTTTAAAACATAATTATTTGTATTGTATGTACATATACCTTTATGTATAACTGTTTATACTCTGTGTCCCTGTTACCTGTGGAAGTCAGAAGAGGGCATCAAGTTCTCTGGAAAATGGGGTACAGGCTGTAAGTCATTGTGGAGGTACTGTGAATCAAGTGCAAGTCTTCTTCAAGAGCAGTCAGTCAGTGTTTCTCTGGCCTCACTTCCCCGTAAGGTATTCTCAGCTAGTTCTCTTGGTCAACAAAGAGGGCTGACAGGGATCTGAACTGTTTGGATAGACTCTGAGGCTTCCAGACCAACAACACATGTAAAGGCATCTCAATCCTGACCATGTATTTTTGTTTAATAACTCTTGTATTTCAGAAGGAGCATCATCTATCTCTTTAGGATATATCCTCCTAACTCTCTTTTTATAATTTATATTTTAAATGTGATATAAATGTAATCTTGTTTCCTATTTCTCTCTGATTATTGTCAGAGATGTCAACATTATATTGGCCAGGGATACCAACAGAGGAGACACACAACCAAGAAAACTGGCTTGGACTACAGGCCTGACAACACTGAATTGATTTTTTTGAATAATTGAAACTAAGAGTGAATATCAAACACTATCATTTCTCCATAAGTTTCACAAATGCATTAATCTGAATTGCATGTTCTTGGTCATCAAGTTTCCTCCAAATTATAAAAAAATGAAGAAGCACACTCATAGAACGCAAACACAAAAGAAGTAACATAAAAGCATATATTGTTTTGATAAAAAATTATCTTGAAGAAAGAAATTGAAAGCCTTAAGATAAATGCTGATCATAAACCAGTTTTGTTTTCTACAATTCCATTGATTCTAATTCATATTTCACTGTTTAGTATACTTTGTGTTATTGCAAATGCAATTTTATTCACCTTAATTTATAGAACACAGTTGTACATAAGTAACATCTTGATGCTGTCTTGTGCCAAGCTTGTTTCAGCACAGATAAATGATAAGTGAATAAGAGTGTTCATCATCAGAAATATGGATCTAATTTGATTCTAGAGATGAATGTCCTTAGTGATCTTCATGATAATTTACTCTTTAAACAAACAGAATAATTGACAATATAACTTTAATATTTAATGAGTTTAAAACTATGAAGTAGAATAAGTAATTACAATTATTTTTTACCTAAAATGATTGAAAATGTAATTGAGAAACTAATTAAGATCTTTTACTTAGAAAATAATTCAATTTTATTGCCTTTAAAATGCCATTATTCTGTCATTTATTTTTGATTTGTGCATCAAATTTAAAGTGTTTGTTAGATAGTGAGTTATGTCTTACATTATGAGGAGGCTTTCACTAATAACTGCCGCATGAAAAGAGGGCACGTTGCAGTGATATTCCAGAATCTAAATGTTAATTATAGTTCTCTGCATTTTGCTGCAGCTTATTATTTTCTCTATTTTGCGGAATATAGAATTAATTTTACAGTTCCTCTTGAAGGTTAGTTACTCTGGGAATATAAAGCAGCAAAGAAAACGTGGGAGGAAGGGCATAAACAGCTTCAAGTCTGCCCACACAAGTCTGGCACAGATGCAGGTTCCTTCAGCAAGTGGAATGAATACAACTTAGAAATTAAAGATAGCAACAATCTTGAGGCAAAAAGAAAGACTCTAAAATAAGTGCAACCTCATCTTTCTCTAGTAACTGGGAAGAATGTTGTCCAGTCTGTAGTGCTCTGGCTTGTTACTGGTGTAAAAATGTAAACTTTGGTGATTTTAAAAAACAGGTTACTGTGTCTTTAATTCATTTGACCCATGAGGAAAAAACATAATTCTGAAAAAAAAGATGTTATAAATATCTCATTTCTTCATTCAGCAACATTTATCAATGTTCTAGAATCAACTTCCTTATTTATGTAGTGCTGAGATTGAATACATGAAATAATGCATTTAAGGAGTGTGGTTTTCTTTAATCCCTGTGTTCTGGAGCTCAGATTTGAATGAGGCAGAGGATTATTTTCCTCAGATGTAAGTTTTCATGATGCCTTACTAATAATTTTACTAGGTGATTTTTAACATCGAATGCCTTGGCATGTTAAAAATCAGAATGTAAAACAATGCATTGCCTTTGGGAGGTCCTTGATGAGTAATAAACTTTCTAAAGACAAACAGGAAGCTGGACTTTAAGAAGCAGTGTATCAAATATTCACTTTTTCCCCAGGTTATGCAGAAGCAATTGTAGAAATGATGCTGCCAGAGACAATAAGCTGAAGAATCAAGAGAAATGTGAAGATTATTTACATGCTCCAAGGGAATGATGATGTAATTTTAATAATGTGAAAATTACAGATGGTTAGACTAAGGTAAAAAAGGAAAAAAATAAAGACCAGAACATTCTCAAAGATTGTATCACAGACAGCTACAGAGTGAACAGAAAATCACAATTCTTTTCATTTTTGCAACTGAGTAAATTATGGGTATATTTAATATATTTAGTGAGCGGAGGAGCACAAATTTAGTGGGTAAACTGAATTAGAAAAATCCATTGGAGACATGTCTCAGAGGTTAAGAATAATGACTGCTCTTCCAGAAATCCTGAGTTCAATTCCTAGCAACCACATGGTGACTCACAGATCTGGTGGCCTCTTCTAACATGCAGGCAAAAAAAAAATAATTAGAATTGATTGCAAGAAACTGACATATATAACAAATACTTATTTTAATTACTTTATTAATAAGTATAATTATTTTATTACTTTATTACATTTATTGCATGATACAATTTGCCAAATCCAGAGTAACATTAATTTTATCAATTTATATATACATATATAGTATATATATCTCCATTTGTATATATCCATAAATATATCATAATACTTGATTTTTCATAATTATTTATTAAAACACCACAAACTTCTCATCTCTAAAAAATCAAATTTAATGAGATTTTCCACATTGTTTGGATAGTGTTGTGATACAACACTGCAATCAAGAAGCATTTCTTAGACATAAAGTTAGAATTCCACAAGAGCTCTGGTTCTCTATTCTCACACAGATTCTATACTCTGCTTGCTTCTTATTTATTACAGTGAAGTAACTTTTACTTTCAGTAATGCAACAAACACGTAAGTGTCTGTGTATTCTGATTCATCTACTCTATCATGAGTTGTGTACTTTATTATTAATTCATATTTACTTGCTTCAACTGCATGGATGTTTATCTGATGATTCATTCCCTCATGGACATCAGTGTTCTCTTCTCATTTGGGGGTACTAGAGACACAGCCTCTGTGCTGTTAAATATTTACCACTTGCATCCTCTGATTTACTCGAAATAAGAAGAAATGGTGCAGCAACTTTTGTTTAGGATGCATAGTAAATGTTTATGGACTGTTTAACCATTATATTATCATTAACATTAGATGATAGTTCCAATTATTTCAGCTTTCTAGTTTCTGATAAGGTCAATCATCATCACCATTAGTATGGCTTCAGAATGTGTAGTAGTAGCTCATCATGGTTTTCATTTCCTTTGTTAACCTATTAATAATCACACACACACATATTCTATTATAAAGTATTTATTAAAGTCATAATTGACTTACTTTGCTGTATCCTTATGATAAAAGCATTCTTTGAAACACAAAATTTCATTTATTTCATTATTTTTTTATTTGTTGTCTGTATATATGCTTGAGCGTCAATGAGAGAGAGAGATTTAGCTAGATGTTGAGAGATATTTACCTAATGAATACATTTCATGGATTCTCTGGTGATATTTTGTTTGTGCTTTAACACATAAAGCTTGCTTGAAGATGAGAAACGCAGAACAGCGAGCCACTAGTTCTTACCTCGACTAGTTCTTTCTTCAGACTAAGGGGTGATCCTGGCCCTAGGAATCATCAAACTGAATGCCAACTCTAATAAACCTTAGACTTGAGTTTCTTTCTCCTCCCACCTTATATTCCTCTCTCTGCCCAGGCATATCACTTCGCATCTCCACCTCCTTAGTGCTGGGGTTTAAAGTTGTGAGCCACCACCACTTGGCTTTGTTTCTATTATAGACTAATTCCATCTGTGTAGCCCAGGGTAGCCTTGAACTCACAGAGATCCAACTGACTCTTGTCTACAAAGTGCTAAGACTAAAGGTGTGTGCCACCATCCCCTGGCCACTATGGATAACTAGTATGTCTAGTTGTGCACTCTGATCTCCAGTCAAGCTTTCTTTGTTAAAGCACAAATGAAATATCACCAGTCTTTAGCTCCTAACTTCCAATGATGTAGATGTATGATGCTGCACATAATGTGCTCAGAACATCCTGTGAACCCTAAAACATGTCTACTTCATGGTAGAAAAACACACCATATTATTTACTCTATCTGTAGAAGGGCAGTGTACAATCATAATGAGATTGCATATCATAGATACTGTGAATACTGTGATATAATGAGATTTAGGTATGTTGTCATATGATTCAATTTCCATAATTTGGTCGTAAACTCAAAAGTGTGACTTCCAGATCTTACAGAATTGATCTTGTTTTGTTTCGAAGAATCACTATACCATTTAATAAAGTGATAGTCTTAGCTGTGAAACTTACTAATCATGTATTAGGGTTTCCTTTTAAAAAATTTCAACTAGCATTTGACTTTTTATTTCTTTGTTATTGTTTATTTGTGATTTAACATTGTAATAGTCATTTTAAATGGGAATGGGAACCTCAAAAATTTTCCTAGTTTTTTTAAGTAGCCTTAATTAGTCATATAACTGTATTCAGGAGTATATTTTACTTTATTTACTCTTTATACAATGGGAAGATGTTGTTTGTTGTTAAATATTCTATTGCAGGTTCATGAATATACACTTTTTGTTAATGTTATTTGGAAACTGTTTAATAAGTGGAAGCACTACTAATTTTGTATTCTACTTATAAAAGAATAAAATGTTTGAAATTTTTGTGTTGATATACGCTTGCTACATTTTCAGGTTCAATACATATATTTAAATTTTCAATTAAGTATATATGGATTTATTATTAAGGAATGTTATTGAAATGACCCCTTTTATCATGATGCAGTGACATATTCCAATAATTTTCATTATTATGATACCTACTATGGTTTAATATTGCCAAAAATACATTGGGTCTATTAATATTTGAGCAGGTACTTATTTACAACACATTTGTATATTTTGAGATTAGTGAGATTTAGAGACATCATTTAGTTTGTGTATGTTGTAGATGCTTTTTTCTTGTTTGTTTTATAAGATAATTTGACAATTTCTGCCTTATAATTGTTTTAAAAACATTTTTAATCAAGATTATTTACAGCTGAAATCTCAGATGGCCTTGGACATATGATCCTTTCTTGAGTTTCAAAATTTGGGGGATTGTAAGAAATTATTGTCATGCCCCAAATCACTTCATTTTATTTCAGAAAAATATTTCTCTTTTTTTTTCTCAGTAACATTCTCTGAAGTCCATACTAACATATAATATAGAGATTTATTCTCTACTGCATCATATCACAGATTAATATTTGACTTGGATAGTCTTATTTGATTTCACATGGATGGAGATAGGGCAGATACTCAGACTCAGTGTCAAAGAACCTGATGATGACACTAGGGTATGTATGTAGTGAAAGGAGAGCGGGCCCCACTCTGTAATGATGAGGCAAGCAGGCCTGCTTTTCATCCTGCCCGGCTCCCGCATGGCTAGCTTTACATCCAAAATAACAACACAGAAATTGTATTCATTTGAACACTGCCTGGCCTCTTCTACAAGGAGCAATTATCATACTATTGCAAGGGGTCATGCAATCTATCAAAGGAGAGGAGTAATCAGTAGTGCTACCCAGCTTTAAATCCTGTGGGGCATAACAATAACCGTCTAAGCAATATATCTATGATTGTACAATAATGATATATGTTAAATCTTGGATTTTATGCAACAGCTGTTTGATTAGTCTTAAATAGCACTCAATAGGAAAAATTCAGGTATTGTACTGTATGTATAGCCAACTACCTGTGTCAGGAGGTGAGACCGAATGAAAGTGTGGCATACGACTGCCAGTTTCCTGGACCAGTAAATTTTCTGCTTTCCATATTCAATTCCCTATACCCAAAGATAAAGGTACCCCTCATTCCTCATCAAAGATGCTTTATTTTTCAAAAGTTGGGGACTATTTCAATGGTATAAGGTGGATTATAATATAAAAAATAAATGATTGTGGCATGCCAAATGAAACCGATACATCTTCAACAAAGTTTCAATACATAAAGCTGGAGAAAAATCATAGAAGAGGGAACATAATCAAGGTCAGGTCTCTGGATAGTGAATCTTAATCAGGACAGGAAAATAGACCCATGAGCTTTTATTGACAGGATTGTCTGAAAAGATCAGCATAAAAACAATAACACTACCACCTGTGGTGCCCAATGGACAACGGAAATCCCACTTTGTCTGACACCTAAATGAAGAACTATAGATTGAGACTTCCTCCTGATGGGTTGTTCCTGTTATGAGTATAAAATGTCCATCTCCATCTCTTCTGATTGATTTTAGTTTAAAGTCAATGTTGTTAGAAATTAGTATGGCCACACTGCTTGTTTCTTAGGTCTCTTTGATTAAGAAACCTTTTCCAAACACTTTTCTCTGAGTAGATGTCTGTCTTTGTGGTTGAGATGTGTTTCTTGTAAACAGCAGAATGTTGGATCCTGTTT
>LOEQ01003176.1:107345-117749 GCA_001685075.1 Bramus lutescens | reverse complement strand
CGACAAAGGAGCTAAAAGTATACAATGGAAGAAAGAAAGCATCTTCAACAAGTGATGCTGGCAGAACTGGATGTCACCCTGTAGAAGAATGAATATAGATCCATATCTATCATCATGCACAAAACTCAAGTCCAAATGTATTAAATGCCTCAATATTAATCTGAACACACTGAACCTGAGAGAAGAGAAAGTGGGAAGTAGTCTACAACACACAGGCACAAGAAACCACTTCCTATGTAGAACCCCAGCAGCACAGACAATAAATGCAACATTGAGTACATGGGACCTCCTAAAACTGAGAAGGTTCTGTAAAGCAAAGGACACTGGCATTAAGACAAAAAGGCAGCCTACTGATTGGGAGAAGATCTTCACCAAAACCACATCAGACAAAGATCTGATCTCCAAAATATAAAAAGAACTCAAAAAATTAGACTTTAAAATACTAATTAACCCAATTAAAAAAATGGAGCACTGAACTGAACAGAGAATTCTCAGTAGACTGACTTTGTGTGAGCCTAGTCTGTTTGGATGCTTGCCTTCCTAGACCTGGATGGAGGGGGGAGGACCTTGGACTTCCCAAGGGCAGGGAAACCTTACTGCTCTTTGGACTGGAGAAGGAGGGGGAGGGGGTGTGGGGGAAGAGGAAGGGAAATGGGAGGAGGGGAGGAGGTGGAAATTTCTAATAAAAACAGAAAAAATAAATAAAGATTCTTGCATATAAAAAACTAACCAATATATGTAAAACTTCAATTACCTGGATACTAATTATAGTTCTAAAGCTGATACTAACACTCAATGTAACCTTTATCTTAAAACTAACCCTGATATGCCAATCCTGTATCTTAACAACAACACTGACACTAACGTAAACGACCCTAAAATATGATCCCTGAAAGTGACAATACTAGCACTAATCTAGCATGTAACCCTAGTCTGAGGCCTGTCCCTAACCCTAGGACTCCTCCTGAACCTAAACTGAACTTTACCCTATTTGACATAATGCTTATTATGTCTACATTCAAGTATCATACTGCTTTGTTAATAATAATGTTTAAGAATATCAGGCACATGACTGCAGATTAAATTATAACCATAACACTTATATATGAGATGTTCAACAGCTTTCGCCATCAGAGAAATGCAAATCAAAAGGGCACCGGCATACCAACTTGCACCTGCCAGAATGGCTAACATCAAATGAATCATTTACTTGTGTGTTTCTTTAGTTGGTTTACTGTGCCATCCTATTATGTTTTACTGCTTTTTGGCAGGGACTCTTTTAAACCAAATTTTTTAAATTATATCAGTCAACCATGCAAATAGATTAAAAATATTTACCAGCCCACCAAATGTTCTACTGGCCCTTCTGCTTTTGTAACATCCCAATTGTAATAAAGCTAATGTAATTAGCATTTTATGACTCACTCAAAAGTCCTTGTTCCCTGACTCAATAACAAATAGCTAATTTTCAAATGTTTATTTTCCTCCTGATTGTTTTTGACTTACTTTAAACGTGTCATGGTCTCCAATGACTATAGTATCATTAAATACAACTAATCTGGAAACAGTATTAAAATAGTTTAATGCATGTTTTCTGCACACACATTTAGCTCGAACTAAAAACTGAGCATAAACATCAGAAAGTATCAGGCAGTATGAATATTTAATATAGTCTATGTCCAACAAACATGTATATCTCCATCACGGAGCAGATGATGTCCTCTTTCGCCCTCTGTGGGCACTGAACTAGTTCATATATACATAAACACAGGCACACACATAATTCTTAAAAAAATAAACCCTTTAAAAGGGAAGTTCAAAGCATTTGATGACACAAATGAAATGATGCGCAAACTGCAAGGTCTTCTGCCTCTCTAAGGTGTTTAAATATTTTCTACAAGTAGTGCATTAACCAGCAAATTCCCATGTTCATAAGGCACAAGGTCCTCAATCTTCACATTGTGTCTGTTTCACCACCAAACCTAACTGGAGCATGCAACATTTGCCTATAGACAAAACAAAAAATATTATTCAGTCCAATCTGCAGAGAACTTTACTTCAATGTTTTGGAGACCAAAATATACTGTCTGTGCTTCTGTGAGTGTTGGTACAAGTGTCATGATAATGCCATTTGACAAAGGTGCACTCTGTGTGATAATATGCTTTATTTATGTGGGCATAAGTTATTCACAGTCACAAAATCATACATTTCTATTTTATCATTTACTTCAGTGCCTTTGCATATGTATGCATGTATGTATAAATGTATGTATATGCATATATACTTATATACATTATGAGATAAAGTATGGTAACTTAAGTATGTTTGTATCACACAGACACATATAACTGTGTCACTTAAATAAATTCATTATTCCACATTTTTAAAAATTAGTTTATCTGCTATATTTCAGTGAATATTATCACATAACATGTCTTCATGAACCAAATCAACTATTGGAAGATCATGATATTAATAAATCAGGAGCAAATATAATTTAGGGGCTTTGCATTTTGTGTTTGAATTATGTGTTCAGGTTTTCAGTTTGCAATTTTTAACTATATCTTCACTGAAATACCTTCATAACTATAAAATTTTATAGTAATCTCAGCATGTGGTCAATGGTTAGGACATTCTTCCTGCATTATTTAACACGCATTTTTAACTGTTTCTAAAACTGGAGGTAAAGAGTTTCTAGTCAATGGTCTCCATTGTCCAATACCAAAAATGAAATAGGAAGAATATTAGGTTTTAAAAGTTCTAATAGCATTCTCCAATTGTACAAGAAAAAATAGTGTGCAATATATGTGTGTGTGTAATTTTGTTTAACACACACACACACACACACACACACACATATATATATATATAATATGGGGTAAAATATATTTCAGTGAACAGTTTAAATTTTCAAAATTGTTATATTTATTTATCATAGAAAGTTTGAACCTTATAGAAAATGAAATGACTTTTACTTTCATGTACTAATCAAGAGCTGGAGGCATACTATGAAGGGCTTTCCTTTGTACATAACAGGGACATTGCATATATGTTTCTGAGGAAGCTCTGGTATTCTGCACAAGACCTGTATGAGATCAAGCCAATTAAAGTTTACAGTATGGAGAATAAAGGAAATTATCCTCTGTCACCCATAGATGAAGAGAAACTTACAATAGATTATTAATGGAAGAGAATAGTTGTTTCTGTGCATGTGGTGTGTTAAGTGATAGGCTGCCCATGTCCTAGTGGGTGGTCATTCACCTATGCACATATGGGCAGCACTAATTGGACTATTAAAAATAACAATATTGTAAACAGAACATGAAATTATGAAGGAAAAGGCTCTGGTGTGTCAGAGAGGAAGTTTTAGGGAGGTGATGGTGCTTGGGTAAAATTAAGATACATTGTATATAAGTATGAAAATTTTTTTAATGCAGTGCAATGGATTTGTTAACCTACTTAAGGAAGCAGAGAGAAATCTATTAAAAATTACAGAAATTGAACTATTTGAGACAGAGATTACTATTTCTGTCACTGTATACAGAAAGGGGGTTTAAAGCTTGTTTGCTCATTTAGTGAAACCAGAATCAACACTTTTTTCAAACCTGGAGGATAAATTAAGACAACATTTATTTCTGCTTATTATTATCCTTGCATAAATTCTCCCTAGAGCTTAATTAGCCCTGTCACTCAAAGAATTTCATCCGTTCATACAGGATAATATTTCCTACTCATATTTGCTCTTAAAATAACTATTGTGGTGTCCACATTAAACTTTGCAAGGTAGTATTGTGAAGCCTGCTGTAAGTTAAAGAATTTCTGCAATTACACTATTATTTCCTCTTATTTCTGTGAATCTGACCTCATATTGAATAACAGAATACTACTTTTGTTTAAGTGTCTTTCTACTATTAGCGTATTCTCATTTATGTCGTCAAATTCCTTTTGATGAGGTTAAAGCTTATTTAGTCACTGAAATCCACTTTATACCCCTTAAATATTGTGTTATGAAAAAGAAAGAAAAAGATTGAGGAAATATAAAGTCCAAAAAGGAGAGAATAAAAAAATAATCCATTTAATTTTAGTAAAATCATAAAAGTAACTTTATGATATTATGGATACCCATAATTTAAATTTATGTAGCAGGCTTCTTTTACCTGAAGAAAAAGTGTTAATAAAATGGCCTTTTGTATATAAGAACTTCCATACTAGTACATGATCATTTTCACGGTAGGAGGAAGAACTAATGTGAGTAACTTTGAACCTTCATTTGGGATACTGTGCCAAAGCTTTGTCCTGTCCACGCTCTGATCTTCCACTCACTCAGAGAACCTCAACCTTTACTAGTACTTATTTAATTGACATACAATCTTTGTACATAATTAAGGGTTTTAGTGTGATGTTTTGATTCACATCTGTATTATCTTGTTAAACTCGGGGTACACGCTCCTTATTTCCAATAATATTTACTGGATTCTTTTGTCTATCACAGAGTTCATTCACCTAATTGTGATGCTCTTTTCATTCATCATTTTCTTCTCATCCCTTTCTCTGCCAAGGGGGTGGAAACCAGTGTTCTAAATTAAAGTCCCATGAATTAAATTCATTCAGATTAACAGTTGAGTAATATCATACAACCTTTGTCTTACTTGTATGGTTTATTTCACAACATAGTTTTGTGCAGCTCAACCAATGCTCTGTTTGATAAAAGCTATATAATATTTTTTCCTTTTTATGTGGATTCTGTTCATGTTCTTCTCTGTGTGAATTTTGGCTTGTTTTTCTATGTACATTTCACCCCATTGATCTGCCTAGTTCTATGTTTATTTCTTTTCGAATGTTTGCTTTAACAGGATCTATATTCTGTTCTGCTTCCACAAAAAAGCTTTCATCATGTCCTGTTATTAGTATATGTGGATATTATAGAGGGAATTATGATTTTAAATGTTGAAAAATGTTTATTTTATTTCTTGATATTCTTGTACATGTGTGTATTTCGCTTACAGTAAGGAAAATACTACGTACTTCAATTGACCTAAGTGCTTTCACTTTTGTTGCACATAGCATAGGTATGAACGTCATTGACAGATAAAGTATTATGTAGATTTAATCTCAAATTTTAAATTTGCATTTTATGTGTTTTATACAAAAATTTTATACTTGACTACCATACCATTTGACATTATGTCTATTCATCAGTTTCCATACACCCTGCTCAACTCACTTCCACACTCTTGTGAATTCATGATCTTGGCTTTTTCATTTATTTTACACACACAGAGACACACACATACACACTCTCACAAGCACATACACAAAACCTTCTGAACCCATTTACTAATGCATGCATTTACTTGTGTTTAAAGGTGAATACCTGGAATTATATAAGTTTTTGGGTCATTACAGTAAACAGTAATTTCAGGGGCATCAAAATGCTTTGGTGTTAAATTTAAGGAACGGAAATATTGCATTTTCTCTTGGACTAATTGCACCAGGAACAAGGCCAAATTTGAAATCTCGACTTTGTTCCATTTCTTGTGTCTATCTATAGTTTCTGGATTCTGGACCATCTTTGATCTGTCTGACTGTCTCTGTGAATTTATGCCTTAAATAAATGTACGTGTCCATAATGAACTTTGTCCTATATTTTTTGAACAGCATGGAAAATATGGTATGTGAAAGGGGGTACTTCAGACAAATCTTTAATAAGAATAAAAGTAATTTACTGACTCCCAACGACCACAAAGTGCTCATTATTTTAAGCAGACATTATCAAATTTTATATATGGGTTTCTCAAACATTTATGGCATGTATGGGTTGCATAAGTTTCTTTTTATCATTATGCGGACTGTTGTCATCAATTATCAGAACAAGCACAGACATTATTTGGGTCAAGGACATAGGAGAAAATATAACTTAAGATGAAATATATATTAGCGTAAGTTTTAAAACTGAATGCAGGAAAATCCAAGGCATAATAAGTTTGGATACATTGTTTTCTTTAAGGCAGGTTAAAAACAACCAGGATGAATACACACTGGAACGAGAGGTTAATACATAGTTGTAAGTTGCCTCAACATGTGGTATTAACTTTATTGTGATATCTGCCACAATTTCAGTCTTTGAAGGTTCAAGAGATAATTTTTATTAACTATATGATATATGGATGCATAAAACCTGTTTCAGGAGAAATTCTGAGTGTCTGTGGAATGTCACCTATGAATGGAACCTTATGAAATTCTTCCCTTCAATACTAGCCTTGTCAACTGCTGTTATCACTATGAAAATGTCGTTTGGCAATGGTAGTTGATTTGCATAGGGGCAGTTTCCATGTCCTGTCTTTAGAACGCTTTGTAGCATCCTGGTCCTCTAGCTTTTACAGTCTTTTCTTTCTCCATGTTGTTCCCAGACTCAGAGATGTAGAGGTTGTATGATAGAAGTATCAATCCAGATTGGGTAGCTACATGTCACTAATTCTCAGAATTTTGACAATTTGTGGATTTCTGTAGCTGTTTCCATCTTCTGCAAAAGAACTTCTTTGATCAAGAATGGGAATTACACTTATATGTGCTCATAAACTATATATAATGTATATATATTTTTTAATTTTCAGAATCTCATCATGCATAAAATGGATTTTAACATCATACCTACTGTTCTTCCTCTCCAAGGCCCCTGTAACCTTCATAGAAATTACTTCCCACAAGTTCTTCCAACTTTATATACCCCTCACTATATCTATCTATATCTACATTTACATGTATATGTATTTTGCGTATATTTTATGTTTATGACCTTCTCGTATGTCTTTCTGTGACCCAGATCTTTTAGTCATTTTGTTTCTCCCTTTCTTATCTTATAATAATGATTTAATAGTTATTTAATAACACACAGAACATGAGACTTCAAAGGATACAAATCACATACACACAAACACACAGACACACACAGAGAGAGAGAGAGAAACTATTGTCTTTTAAAATGCAAGTCCTAATCCCTGTATCTAATACTGATTTCTATATAAACAAAGATGTCATCATTTTGTAATTAAATACTACTAACAATCATATTTAGACATTTTGTAATTGACAAGAGGATCAAATGACTTGGTTAGGTTTTATTATTCTTCTATAAAAACTTTAATTTAAATTCTATTTCTATTAAATGAAGTGAATCTATGTCACTTTCCTATTTAACACCTCTTGTGAATTATTATGGAAAATCAATGAAAAGATAAATAAAAGTTCAAAATGAATTTGACATTTATTAGATATTGGTATACTATAGTTTCTTCTTTCCTTTAAAAAACAGACAAGATATACTCAAACCAAGACATTCATAAAAAATGTACATTAATTCATTGCACAGTTTTTGAGAGAAAATAGTAAGGCCTCATACAATTCAGATATAACCTTTTAATTGATCATTTTGATATTATTTTATGAATTTTTAAATTGATTACAAGCAAGCAAAGTTTCGTATAAGCAGTATGATTCTCCAATATTAGATTAGAAAGCATCCCTTAGAAAAGGTTGCCTATAGTGATGAAACTGTAAGTCTACTCTTAAAAGTTATTTCTCCCTTAACACTGATGCAAAATCATGTCTAGTAGAAACCCAGTGACAAAACAATAAGCAATCCTAAAATTAGTTTGGAACAACATAAGAAAAATTGCTGTCTTTTATAGCAAAACTGCAAGGTGTGTGTCCCAGCTGTTCCTGAAAATTAAATTAACACCCTTGCTTTCAAGTTAAGTGGTATTTTCCATGTAAATGTCAGGATTACACATCTAAAACACAACACAATGAATACCTGGCATGCCATGTCCTTTTCCACCTTCTAAGTCTATCAGCCATTCATACCAGCAATGCTATGGCTTGAGTTCTAAGGACAGTCTGCTTTATAGCATTTATTAGTTATTTTAGAGACATAATCTAAAGAATGTACATCACAATCTGCTTTTGCTATAATACAATGTAGTCTGCTTTGCTTTTGATAAATTAATTTTATAGACATTTGGTTAGTTAATATATGCACAAACAAATATTTTAATGAGTTTTTTTCTATGAAGTGGAATCAAAAGCAGCACAATGGTTTATTTTAGGTAACCCATGTCATTTATCCAGGAAGTGAATATACCAAAATAATTTCTAAAAATCATAAAATAGAAGATACTAATTGATTCTACTGTGACTATATATTTTTCATTCACCAATTATGTCAAGCTAGTTGTATTTATTTTTAGGTGATAAATAACAATGTATTTTAGTTTTATATATAAAAGATCAGAGTCATATCTGCTATGTATTATTTTATCCTCCAAATATCTCTGAAAACTTTTTTGGCTGAAATAAACTCCAATGGCAATTTTAACCATTGTTACATACAAAATTCAGTCTGACATTATGTATTTAACATTTTCCATTAACACAAATTAATCTGCTTGACAGGATTGAATGAGAGAAACCATTTATAAAATGTCTACCACCAACGAAATTATCGTCTTTGTATTCACATGCTTCCTTAACTCAACAACTATAACATGTAGTAGAATATTACTTCCTTTTGACCCAAGAATAAGTTAATGTTGATTTATGATGAAAAGGTGAACTCCAGAGCTTTTATAAGAGGGAAACAAGAGAAATCAACCGCACTGTTGAGATATAATAATATAGACTGAGGAGGTTCAAAAACAGGAGCCTATTTCCACCTTGTCTGAAGGTCAGAGAGATTTAGCTTGCTCATAGTTGTTGACAACAACTATGGCTGCATATCCTGACACAGGGTGTTTTTACTTGGTCTTTTTGACTTTAACTTGCCCCATACAGCAGATCCACTCCACCCTGGCCAATAGCCAGGATATTCTGGCAAATTTCTGATCCTTTTTTAGAAATAGGAGGTTTGAGTTAAGTTGTCTAGGGTGGATTCACTGCCTAAACAACAGAATGCTAATGACTTTGATGTTTCAAAATATTGAAGCATATAAACTGTTCTGATTGTCCTTTGTATCATGTTAAAGCAGCCTCTTGTCTTCTTCCTCCTGTTGTATTGAAGTATAAAAGTCTATGGAAAATTAAACACTGGGGATCTCAGTATTCACTGAAATTCCCTCCCAGTACTATTCTCTTTTCTGTTTTATTATTTTTATGTTTTTCTTTGCACTCTTTACTTATCTGCTAATCCCCATGCCTTTACCCTGGTAAGTGGTATTTTGTCAAAGCTGGTCTCCAACAAATGGACTTCAGTGGAGATTAAAAAAAATAGTAAACAGAATCAAAGTGGAGAACATCAAGTATTACAGAGGAAAACTCCATTAAGTATCAGATCAAAACAAATTTCTCTTTAGTTTTTTTTAAATATAGTTCTTGAAATAAGCAATAAGACTAAAACACAGGTAAATGATGACCATTTGATGTTTGTTATGGTAAAAATAAAATGCTACAGGTCCCCAAGTGGCTGCAGAGTCAGAAACGCTGCAGATCCCTGAGTGACAGCAGTGGACAGCAGGACATGAGACCATGCTGCAGGTCCCCAAGCTGCGGCAGGCAGTGGATCCCGATACCAAGTAGGGCCTCAAAGACAATCAGGTCCCAGGCAGGGAGCCCCCAAGTGGCCCGTGGGTCCCTGGCAGGGAGCCTCATGGCTGGTGAGAGACAGAGATAGGTAGGCATGCCATGCAGAATGAGGTTGGATATATATTTAATGGATTATGGAGGGGAAAGGGAAAGGGAAGAAGGGAGAGAAGAGCAGAGAGAGGCAGAGAAAGAGATAAACAGAGAAGGGGGAAGGGGAGAAGTGCGGAGAAGGGAGCGCGAAACAGAAGATGCCCTTTTGGTAGAGAGAAAGGGAAGAACTTGGGCTGCACGTGGGAAGGAAATCTGCCTGCCTTGGTTGTGGATGGGGGTGGGGGTTTGGAGGATGGGAGTGGGTTTTTGTCTCAGACCATTACATTTCCCATCTCTTTTTTCAAGTCCCACCATCTTTACTGAGGTATTCCCTGCCTGGTTCCCCAGTGTTGACTCTGTTGCATGTATGTTTTGTGCAGTGGCATGCCTTTGGTAGGGCCCACCAAGAGCGTCCACTTTACCCAATTCCATTTCACTTTCCATGTATGGGCATACATGTAATTTATATGTACCTATGTTTACTGCTAAATGTTATAATTGTCTGTTCATTGTATCCCATTCCAGAATAAAAAGCAATAAGTCTCATGTTTTAAATTGGTATGTACTTTAAGTCTCTTAAAGTATATAAAATACTATATATTTAATCCCCCCTGTAGTGAATGGAACCGCAGGCCTGCTTTTCGTCCCACCCAGCTCCTGCACAGCTAGCTTATACCCTGAAGTAACAACACACAAATTTTATTCATTTAAGCACTGCCTGGCCCATTATATCTAGC
>LOEQ01003176.1:81295-107299 GCA_001685075.1 Bramus lutescens | reverse complement strand
CTCACATCTTAATTAACCCATTTCTAATAATCTGTGTACCACCATGAAGTGGTGGCTTATCTGAAAGATTCTAACCCACGTCCATCTTGGGCCTGAGCTTCATTCGTCTGCCTCAGAGACGAGAGTCATGGCGTCTACGTGACTCTGCTTTCTTTCTCCATGCATGAATCCTGTTCTGTCTTCTCCACTCACCTAAGGGCTGGCCTATCAAAAGTCCATGGCAGTTTCTTTATTAACCAATGAAAGTAACACATAGACAGATGACCCTCCTACATCACTAACCTGCTTTAAAATACATTAAGCTGTTCTCTACTATAGTCAGTTCTGCCATTAAACTTCTATTGCAAGCAGTTTTTTCTTCTTCCTGTCTTTTTGTGAGTATAAATACTACCTTTTAAGTTGAGAGCTAGTACACTCAAGCATGGACTCAGCTCTCCAAGCATGTTCTATGCTTTAGTTATACCTGATAAACAGCCCTCAACTGCTCAGAGATCTAGAAAATATTCCATTTAGATATTTACTTATTAAAAAAAAAAACTTTTCATAACAAAGAGAGTCAGGTTGTCTCATAGCAGCAGCACTCCACTTCCTCCCAAGAAGACAGAAGACAAATGAGCACAAAACATTGACCATCTGCAATTCGCTTCAACTGCCAAGTGCTGACCACCAGGCAAAGTTGCCTTTTATCTAAACTGAAGATATCCAGATGTGGACAGAATTGCTGGAATCGACAGCCTAACTGCTCAGGTGAAGATAGGCTTTCTTCTCACAGATTTCGTAGGCTGCAAGATCTTCTCGAGCCTGACAGGTCCTGCAGTAAACAGCAAAGGGCAAATACTTCTCTCAGCGACCACAGAGGACTCTGAGGAGTAGTTCTAGGTGCCAACCAAGTAATTTCTCTGTCATTTTTTTAGTCACCAACTCCTCAAGTAATTTTTTTTCCTTCTCAAAGATCTCTGATGCAGTTTGACAGCTGAGAGGTCTTGTCAATTTAAAAGGACAACACCAGTAAATAAACTTCAGTAAAATACAAATACAAGCTATTAAGACATGTACCTGCAAGTTATAAAGTTGTGAGGGCAAGTGCATGCTATCAAAATTATTTGTCATTCTATCTTTCATATTCTTAAAGATACTTTTTATTGTGCAAAAATATCTGTCATAGTCAATAAAAATATGCTACTGTTTATACAATGCATGTATCTAAAACTTACATTTTCACAAACACAAATAATTCTTGTGAGTCCTAGGGAGCCAAATTAAAGTATCCAGTTTAAACATGTGTAAGAGACACCAGACATTTCCATACCACAAACATCTCACAGGAGCAAAGAGACCTGCTATGACAGAATGTGACCAGTACCCAGTTTTCTCAGGTTCCCACAAGACGACACCCACAAATAGGCAGGAAGCTGTCTTGGGAATCTGCCATCCCAAATCCTTTAACCTGTTGTGCCTAACCTCTGCCTTTTTATTATAAAAAAGAGATGGAAATGTCATGATCTGTCCTGTCCCTTTAACAGACAAGCCCTGCCCATTCCCTCATTCCTCTCCTGCCATGGCAAGCAGATCTTCCTTCCTGCCTGCAGCCTAAGCTCTTCCTTTCTGTCTCTCTACAAAAAGGGCAGCTTCTGCCCCATTCCCTCCACCCCACACCTCCCCTTCCTCCCTCTCTAATTATCTATCTTTTCCTGCCTCTCTCTCTGCTCTTCCCCCTTCTCCCCTTTCCCCCTTTCCCTTCCATAACCCACTAAATAAATATCCAATTTTACTCTGTATGGAGTGTCTATCCGTTTCAGTCTCTCACCCACCATGCACTCCCTGCCTGGGACTGGCTGCCTTTCTGGCCCACCATGGTCTCAGGACCTGCTTCCAGTTGCAGCCACTCGGGGACCTGCAGAGTTTTACTTAAACCATTACAATGTTAAAAATAAGTAGTCCAATAAAAATGGTAGAAAGGTGAGAGAAATCATAAGAGAAGAGAAGAGAAAAACGTGTTAACAACTATGTATAATTCATGAATGTTAGATTTCTTGTTTTCATGAAATACTCATTTGATTGTATAGTCAAGGTAGAAAAGATATTGCCCTTACTCATTGCTCCTATTTGCCATGGTCATTTATTTAGTTAGATTTTTTACACTTTATAGTGAGATAAAACAGGGTGCTTTTGAAACCCTGTCTTAAATCAAAGAAACAAACAAAAAATAAGATGAATTTACATCAAAATATTGAAAGAGCTGTTATGTTCTGTTGCATTTATTTGTATATCTGTATTTAGTGATTCAGTATACTATATGGTTTAGTTAGATCAATGAGTGAATATGTGGTGGTTTGAATGAGAACTGTACTCCATAGTCTTGACCATTGTCCCCGTTTGATGACTCTATATAAGATTTAGGAAGTGTGGCCTTTCTATAGGAACACGATGGTAGACTTTGAGATTACAAACATTACTCCACTGACGGTTTGTTTTCTCTGCTATGAGCCATGGTTCAGATGATAACTCTCATCCTACTCTTCCAGCTACCATGATTCCTGTTACCATGACTCCCTGTCATTGTTGGACTCTTATCTCTCTGTGACACTGAACCCCAATAAACTCATCTTTCTGTGAAGGGCCATGGAGTAGTGTATTATCACAGCTACAAAAGTGTACAGAAGTATTTATAGCTGCAAACATATGGACTGCGTTTTTAATTTTTCCTTGTCCTTCTAAATAGAAATTCCAATGGAAATGACTATGAATTAAAATTATTTTACTATCTTATAAAATAATATGGTATTAGTGAGAAATCTCCTTACTTTGTGTTTCAAAAAATGTATCTGTATTTTTACCACATTATAAAATAAATTTAATTTAATATTGCAGTGCTTTTTGAAAATAGTGCCTTAAGATAAAATTTCATTGCAAGAGAAATATTCTTCTACATATAAATTTATACTAAAAAAATCTTCAGAAACTTAATTTAAAATAATTATTAAACAATGTTGCAATTACTTTGCTATTTTCTATTTCACTTTATTTTTATGTAATGGATGAACATGTATATAAACACACTGTGCATTTTTAAATACATATATGATCAGTATACATTATAAACAAACGATTTTGTTTTAGCATAATTAAAATTATTAATATATTTTCTTCATATTCTTTTCAATTTTTATTAAAATATGGAAGAAAATGTCAAGTAACAGGTACAACTTTTGAACATATCTTAGTACACAATACATGTAAGAAAGATACCAATTTAATAAAGTTTCATTTTTGTAACTATAAAAATAATATACCAAAATAATCTGAATACAATAACTTCCAGAGTGGTAAAATGTTCATCATGCTGTGTTATTATCCACTCTCTATCCAATCTCTAACTGGAAAACATTCATGACTTTTCATTTCTGAACTCTTCCTTAATAGCAAATTTCCTAATAATATTGTCTCTTTAAACAGCAATAAAGGAGGATGAAATAATGTCATCTTCCGGAAAATTGACATAATTTAAGATGAACACATTACACAATGTAATCTGACTCAGTAAAACAGTCTTATTTTCTCTTGTTTGTGAATTCTGTATTACATATTGAAACATAAAGGCACATGTAGGACAAGAATACAAAGTGATGACATGGAAAGAAGAATACTGGAAAGCAGAATGATAGCGAGAAAATGGAGAATATATGGGTGAATAAAATAAGCATATGATAAACATGAAATATATGATCTTTATTATTCAGAGAACCCTGTGAAAGAATTTCAATAAAAAATAAGCAAATAAAGTGTATCCAAAGTGGGCTATATTTAATACAAAGGTTTTTACTTGAGCTAAAAGAATTAATTAACTGAAAGCATACTTTGAACATAAAAGTGCAAAATGCGATTATCCTACTAATTTTTGAGTTGTCAATTGCATTTTTAAGAATATAACTCAATAACTAATTAGCTTAATCAGTAAGTTAATTAGTAAATTCACTTTCATACATCTTAAACAGTCATTTCTAGAATGTTCTTCGAAGAGTAAAAAACTTTGCATCCTAGAGAGTAGATTGCTACAGTGCTTTTCCTATCTGGCCAATTAACTAGAGAAAATAAGTTAGGTGCTGGTGTCTCTAACTTATAATTTATCATTCACATCAACAACTAAATTCAAAAGAAGAGGTTGGCTGAACAGATATTTTATATACATGCTCTTAACAACATTATGTTGAAACAGTTTAGCAGACATGTATTTTGAGGGTTCCCAGACAGAAAGTGACATTGAAATTCAGGATTTAAATAATAAACAGTAAATTTGTTGAACCTTAAGGATAGGAGTATGTATAGAAAGTCTGTTACCACAGAGGGGTATGTCTACCAAAGTTTTTCATGTCTGACTTTGGCTCAGCAATAAGTACTTGGGAATTTGACCTTGTGTATTTATCTCCAAGGTCAAACAGTTTGCTTTGAAATTGTTCTGAAGTCTAAAACATGCTGTCTTTGTGGCTTTTTATTCTTTGGGAATACTATTACTTTTCTATGTCAGTCTGATTAAAGAAAAATATCCTAGTTTAATTTCTATTCATCAAAATTATAGACTCAAGCAGAAATCATCTTCCTGAACATCCGCAGCTGTATGTGTGCCCAGCATATGTAATATTTTCATGAGATAAATGCACAAACAGTAGGAAAATACCCACATTTGTTATTAGGGAAGGAATGTATGCACATGAGAGAAAAAATACTCAACAATTTGCATGATAAAAGGCACGGAGTCTGTTTTTCAAACCTTTCAGAAACATTGCAAATATGTGAATGATGGAAGAACCAATTTAAAATGGTAGTAACATTTCATCTTTATTTTATTAAATAAAGCTTGCCTGAAGTTCAGAGAGTAAAATAGCCACAATGACCAGCCATACAGACGATGCCACCATAATACACATCTTTAATCCCAGTAGCCACACTAATTTGCCATAGATACCATATGGTGGATTCCTTTAATCCCAGTGGTGAAATGCTCTAATCCCAGAACTACAGGATTATAAAAATGTGGGAGGCAGCTCTCAGTCACAGTCTCATTCTGAGATTCCTGGAGGTAGGATTGTCATTTTGGAGTTGAGGTCGATGTAAGAGCCAGTGGCTGGCTGCTTTGCTTTCGGGTCTTCAGGTTGAAACCCAATCTCTCTCTCTCTGAATTTTCATTAATTGTTCTTTGGAGTGAGAACAGGAAAGCTAGAAAGATTGCTGAGCTGTTAGGAGTTTGTTGTGCTGTTGTAGAGGGTTGGATTCCTGTCCAAGAACCATGTTTAGGTGATTCACTGTGGTAACTTGAATGTAATTGGCCACATAATCTCATAGGCATTATCAGGAGATATGGCTCTATTGGAGTGAGTATGGCTTTTGTTGGAGGAAGTATGTCACTGTGGTTTGAGGTTTACTGTACTCAGGATACTGCCCAGTAGCTCTGGTGACTTTGTGTTGATTGCAAGATATAAGACTTTCAGCTACTCCTCCAACACTATATTTGCCTGCATGCCCCTATCCCCCCTGTCATGATGATGATAGAATGAATCTCTGAAACTACAAGCAAGTTATCCCAATTAACTGTTTTCCTGACAGTGTTGGCATGGTCATGATGCTCCTTCACATCAATGAAAACCCTAATTAAGGCAGAATCTGTTACCAGGAGTGGGGTATTGTTGTGATAGCTCGAACCATACTTTGTTTGGAGTAATATGGACTTTGGGAGTGTGGATTAAAAATGAAATTGAACATTTTACGTGATCCTTAATGGACTATACTAGTAAAAGCATGAAAGACAGTGGTGCCAAGTGTGATTTAATGTTTCAATGGGAAAGAAATTTAGAAAATTGCCTAGAAATCATTCCATTGATATTTTGGTGAAGAAAGGGACTACTTTTTGACCTTATCCAAAGAGTCTACCTGAGACTAAAGTAAAGAAATTTGAATTAATTATTTTGACAAAAAGAATCTCAAAACATCCTAGTAAAGACTCTGTTGTGTAGTTATTATTGTTAACTGTGATGAAGATCTATAATAAAAAGGAGTCTGCTGAACAGAGTAAAACTTTTGAGGAGAAAAAGAGCACCAGGAAGTGTGGAACGGAGCTAAGTCTTGTGTTCAAGGAGATAAATGACTAAAAAATGGAATAAAAGGAATAGTGACCCAGGGGCAAAATCTCACCCAGCTAAGATTCCAATTTGTAAAAAGGAACTAAAGGAAAGCTTGGAGCCTGTTATGACTGGACACACCTTTGAACCCAGCACTGGGAAACTAGAGGCAGGCGTATCTCTACATCTGAGGCCAACCTGGCCTAGAGATCCAGTTCCAGGACAGAAAAACTTAGACAGTAAAGGAATAGAGTTGGAAATCTGAAAAACATTTGGCTTTAGACATGGAGATGTAGAATTTGGAGTTTGTCCAGATGGATTTTGGTCTTGTTTTGGTCCAGCATTTCCTCGCTATGTCTGCCCTCCTTTCCCTGTATTTTGGAATGGTAATATATAGTCTGCACCATTATGGGTTGAAAGTACTGATCTGTTTTTCAAATTTGATTTTACAAGGGACGAGATTACATGAATCTCAGAAGAGATTTTGAACTTCTGAACATTACTGAGACTGTTATAGACTAGGACGACTTTTGAAGTTCAATTAAATACATTTTACATTACGATATTTTGTAAGATTATGGGGACTAGTGTGGTAGTTCAATGTAATTAGTGACCATAATCTCATTGAGAGTAGTAGATATGTATTTGTTGTAGCAGGTATGACCTTGTTGGAGGAAGTATGTCACTGTGGAGGAACCTTTGAGGTTTTCTATGCTCAGAAAACTCCCCAGTGTCTTGGCCAACTTTCTGTTGCCTGCAAGATGTGGGCTTCTCAGCTACTCCCCTAGTACCTTTTCTACCTATTTGCCACCAGGCTCCCCTATGATAATAATGGACTGAAACTCTGAAACTGTAAGCAGGGTACCCAATTAAATGTATTCCTGATGAGACTTGCTCTGGTTATGGTATCTTTTCACAGTAATAAAATCCCTAACTAAGATATTCACCATCACCTATTATTACATCTCTAGGAGACATAATGCATTATTCTGACCACCATATGTAGTATGAGGAGGAGCAGGCTGAGACCTGCCACCTGACTAACTTAACCCCAAAATAACCACAAAGAAATTGTATTAATTAAAGCACTGCCTGGTCCATTAGCTCTAGCCTCTTTTTGGCTAACTCTCACATCTTGATTAACCCATTTTTATTAAATCTGTGTATTACCACGTGACTGTGGCTTACCGGCAAGAGTATAACCAGCGTCCATCTCGGGCAGAATCATGGCGTCTGCCTGACTCTGCTCTTCTTCCAAGCATCCAGTTCTGTCTTTCCCACCTACGTAAGTTTCTGTCCTATCAAAAGGCCAAGGCAGTCTCTTTATTCAAGCAATTAAAGCAAAACATCCTACACCATTTCCCCTTTTATGCTTAAACAAAAAGGAAGGCTTTCCACTCCTTCTACTACAGGCAGGACTCAGCCCACGCCCTCCTACAACAACTATAGGCATTTATATTTGCACGTACACACATTCACACATACAAACTCAAACACATTCATACATACATATATACATAATCAAATTATTGACAAAACACATGTTTAATAGTAATTATTAAAATCAAATTTTGGAATTGGGGTTATAAGCCATTGCTAAAATCTGTATAGCATCTGTTACTCATTGAGTTGGTTCTATACAATTTAAATAAAAGGCTTATGTAACTGATGACACAGTATTTACAGTCTACTAAACACACATTAATAATATAATTTCATGTTTCATATCTTTTTCTCTAATATAAACAAACACAATTCTCATAGTTCTAACCTCAAGAGATAAAATACTAAACAATTTGCAATTTTTTTCCAAGAGATATTCATCATTCTTCTTCCAAGCACATTAAGGAAATTTCTGTGATTTCAAATATCTGCACTACACATACACAGAAATGCACACTATTGAATCAGTCTTAAAGTCATCCACACATTTGCTGTTCATTCTTTTTTCCCTACTTCATTATTTTTCAATATTTAGTCAGTGAAGTACATTATTATTTTGTTTCAATAACATGTTTTGTTCCAAATGTGTCATCAACATAATAAGAGGAAACTAAAGACAAAAGAATATTCTGATCACATGGAAGCATATAAATAAGTTGACTACTCTGTATGTGTATGTGTGTGTGTGTGTGTGTCTGTGTGTGGATGTCTTCAATTATGTTTGCATAGAGAAATGAATATATACAATAAGGACAATGATTGATATAAAGATAAAGAGAATAATATCCTAATCCCACTGGTATTCATTTAATATCTTAATAAATCTCCTTATACTTAAAATTAAATTTTATTGTTTTATTCTCAAGCTAAATCTAAAGAAATTTCTTTACAAGAATAATCTATTTTGTCTAGACTATGTCCTTGTGGAATATTCATTTACACTGTGTGAATATATGTCACTGTCATAAGTTTAATAATGAAACTGACTAGCCAATAGCTGAACAGGATTAGGTTAGGTGGCTGGGAGGGGAAGAGAGACAAACTGAGAATTGGGAATTAAAAAACAAGAAGGGTAAATAGGCAACTTCTGAAGAGTAGGAAGTTGAAATTGTCTCATTATATAAGACTTTTCACAAAAAAATAAACAGTTGATGATATTGTCTATAGAATAGAAAAAATCCTACAATGCTGTTATTGAAGTCTATTTGCAAAATATACAAATAGCTCAATATAAAAATAGGCAAATGCTGAACAAAAAATTGAAATAAAGTCATTAAAATGATCAACAGGGACTGAATGGTCTTCAATGAAACCAATGATGGAAAATATAACACATGGATTTTACACCTTTTTTAGTGCTTTTTTAATTTTTTTATTTTTAAATGATAATAAAAAGAGAACGGAAAGGAAGAAACAAAATATAAACATTACAACCACAATATTAGAGTAACTAGTCTTGTTTGAAATGGCTTCTGAAAGTAAAATAATAGATGACAACTAATAGAATTTTAATACTTGTGGTATTTATCATGTTATGATTAGCCATTCTAGAAATTATAGTTAATTGTTAATGATGATTTAATTTTACCTATTGAGCACCACAATTAAATGCTGGTTAAAATATATTGTTACATTACTAATAAATTATAATAAATTTTCTTTTTTAAATTATATTAATATAAATCACACATAGATAAGTAATTACATGAATGTATACACAAACATAGATTGATCTTAAAAGTTTTGAGCATTTTTAGATTTTCAGGATAGTTTGAAAAGTACTTGATATCACACTACAATGTTGTAACTAATGCTAATAAGTAAATATATTAGTTACCATACACTCTAGCATGATGAATATCATAAGACATGACAGTAATTATTGTGCATTACTATAGTGAAACTTGATGCATATGTTTTCTTTTTTAATATTGAACATACAATCTTCTAACCTTATTAATTTGTCCAAGTTCTATTCAGTTTTAGGAATTATTTAGATCAAAATATCACATAATATAAATGGAAATAAAAATTCATACAGAGAGAATAATATTTAATATAAACTTCTATCCAACCACAATTTACATTTAATATAAATAATCAAGAATCACTTATAAAGCAGAACAGTTTCAAATTATGAAAAAGTAAAAGGAAATTAAGTAATACGCTTTGAAATAATAATGAAAAGATTGTTTTAAATTAAAGTATGAAAATTGCAATATGTCTTTGTTAAAATTTATTTGGGGAAATTGTTTTCAAAGAAAAAAATTTCTAAAGAAATAGAGACAATCATTTTTTCATTAAAGATCAATTATGTAAGAAAGACCACATAGGCAAGTGTTATTAGGTGAGCATATGCATGTCAATGCAGGGGTTTCAGAGGCCCAGGGCAACACTGGATCTCCTAGAGCAGATATCACATGTTTGAGGTGCTGGAAACCAAACTCAGTCCTTCTACAGGAGCAGGGCAAGGTCTTCACCTCCTGCCCAAAACACTGGAGTAAACCCAGAGTGTAAATGCGCTAGGAAAGCTTTTGTCCTTGAGATGAATCCCCACCCTAGCAGTCTTAAAATACACTTGAATAATAGAATGCCATTATCACGAAAACTTATTGAAAAACTAAGATTATGAAACTAGATAAAATGTCTTTAATCATAGGATGTTCTTCATCTTTCAGTTATAGTTATGATAAACAGAAACTTGGGAAGGACATCAGACATGATGTTATGTTTTTAATTTGTCTATATTTTTTTACATGAATGAGTGATTTTTCTGTATTTTTATAAGTGCGCTCTATGTTTACAAGTTATCCATGGCGCCAAATGAGGGCACTGGATCCCCTGCAACTGGAGGTGCCCATGGTTGTCCATCACCTTACGGGTGTGGAGAAGCAAATTCAAGTTCCCTAGAAGAGCAAGCAGTGCTTTTAAACACTGACCCATCTCCCCAGCCCCAAGGTATAGCATTTTTATATCTACCTCATTGAAGTATTTTTTCCTTAAAAGTTTTTAAATAGCTCTTCCCTACTGACATTGATTACCTTTCTTAATTTCCGATATCTCTTTCATATTATCGGCCTGTAGCTTTTATTCAAATTTATAGGGCCTTTATGTCTTAGATATTTTTGGTAATATCACAAACTTTGTAAATAGTATTTTATGATTCAGTCATTAGTTATAATTAATTTTTAAAGTATTTAATCTTGTCCCTGCATCCATCCAGTTACTTTGATAAAATTAAATCATTTTGTTTATTGTGGTTTTGGAGAAATTTATAGTCCAGTGAGACTTTCTCTAACCTCTAGAATAAACACATCTACATCTGCTTGACTATATACATTTAGGAATTACAACCTATTTTGTATGTAATTATGCAAAGCAAACACATGTTTAAGTGTCATATATTATGTGTCTTTGGAAAGTCATTCTTTAATATTAGGTACTTTATTAATTATTAGATTGATGCTCAACCAGAGGCTTCAGACAATGTCTCTACATTTTGGGAGTCTCCTAACTCTCTTATCTTTAATCATCTGCCAAATGAATTCCATATATTCCTGAATATGCTTTCTAAGAAGTAAACTCTTGAAATCTAGAGTTAAGCTAAGTAGGGATCTGTCTAACAGGCCTAAAACATAAAATCTTTGTTGACTCCTTGGTAAGTCAGGTAAAACAGTTGTCAGAAAAAATATGAGAGACTCTTCATTCACAGGTCATGCAGTAAAAGGCAGTGAGCTAAGGAATTTACAAGTTTTCATCTTGAATCAAAAGAAAGATTACTTAAATCTATTGTGTGTCTACTTCTTTATACCTTCATTAACAAAACAAACAGAAAAACAGCCTCAGCAAAATAGTTAATATTAACTACAGAGGAGGAAAAATGTTTTTGGTTACGTAAACCATGTGCAGTAAGTAATGAAGAAAATGCAGAAAAAAGAGAAAAGAGATATTTATGAAACTAAATCCCTGTTAAAACTAATTGTGTACTCTTCCAGTTAACCAGGAAAAAAATACAAAACTAAAGTTTGTTCGTACTAATCTGAAAACATCTTCAGAAAGAGTAAAACTATCACTGTAAATTATTTCTAATTTGCTTATTATGTGATAACAACTTCATTAAAAGAATTAATTAAAACATTTACTAGAATGAATACTCTATATGTTTGAGTATGTTTATGGAAAACATAATCAAATCCAAAATAATTTGCAGCACACACACACATGCACACACACACACAAGCATTCACTATACACACGATTAGTTATAAAAGGAAGCATTGATTTTATATTTTCAAAATATTTATTTTATTAAAATTAAATAAAAATTATTTGTCAAATTACTTGTACTGTGATCCACAGTAATGCTGCCTATCATCAAGGATACATGTATTGCTAGTGTATAAGACATTCAATATATATAGAACATTTTCATATTTTATAGATAAATAATTGAGTATTATATTATATTAGAAAATATAAAATTGCTTGGATAATACTTTGTGCTGAGGTGAAATAAGTCTCTCAACAAAACTTCAAAGCATTGTAGTGTGGCTTTTTCCTTTGGTTAGAATGTGATTTTACCATTACCATTTTACTAGAGATTTCAATGGCGCAGAACCTGTGGCAACCTATTGAGCAAAACACTACAAAGACAGTTTAGTTAATGGTCGCGGATGGTCTTAACAAGAAAACAGTTACTTTTTTCTACTTTGTAGTATTCAATTGTGTAAATGTACCACATTCTCCTTATCCATTCTTCGGCCAAGGGGAATTCAGGTTCTTTCAGGTGCTGGCTATGACAAACAATTATGAACATAGTTGAGCACATGTCCTTCTGGTATGAAGGAGCATCCTTTGGATATATACTCAAAAGTGGTATTTCTAGGTCTTGAAGAAGGATGTTTCCTAATTTTCCGAGGAATTGCACCACTGACATCCAAAAGGGCTGTATCAGCATTCCCACCAGCAATGAAGGAATGTTCTCTTTACCCCACAACCTGTCCAGAATAAATTGTCATCAGTGTTTTTGATCTTGGCCATTCTTACAGTTGTAAGATGGAATCTCAGAGTTGTTTTGATTTGCATTTCTCTGATGACTAAGAATGTTGAATATTTCCTTAAGTGTCTTTTAGGTTTCTCTGTTAGAGTTCTCTGTTTAGGTCTGTACTCCATTTATTTTTATTGGATTATTTGTTCTTTAGTGACCAATGTTTTGAGTTCTTGTATATTTTAAAGATCAGACAGACCTCTGTCTGATGTGAATTTTGTAGGCACATGGAGATAGAAAGCATCATTTTGTGTGAGGTAACCCAGACACAGAAAGACAATTATTCCATGTACTCATAAGTGTTTTTTAAACATAAAGCAAACAAGCCCACAAATCACAATCTCAGAGAACCTAGACAATAATGGGACCCTAAAAGATGCATACATAGATCTTATCTACATGGGAAGTAGAAAAATACAAGATCTGAGTAAACTGGGAGCATGGGGACCTTGGGAGAGGGTTGAAGGGGAAAGGAGAGGCAAGGAGGGGAACAGAGAAAAATGTAGAGCTCAATAAAGAAATCAATAAAAAAGAAAAGAGTTACGAAAGATCACAAGTCACTCACCTGAGATTTTAATCATTGCCTCCTTTGTCTTCCTCCAACTACATATGATCATGAGAAATGCAAATACATACATACACATTTGCAAATATACAAATATATAAATGCATATACAGGGACATTAACATAAAGGAGCCTCCATGATGAAGTTTCATTTAGGTTACCTTCCCTAGTGGGGAACTTCACTGGGATGCATCTGTTTGGTGTCAGTCATGATTCTTAAATAAGCTTTCTCCCACAATCCATAACTGAGACCCATCTACCTTGTTGGTTTATCAAGTTGGACTTGAGTGGAATAAATCCTGACTGTCATTAATGGCCTTTCTATGGTGAAGAGACATCCATCCGCATCTCTCTAAGAAAAAAAAAATGCAACTTTTTCTTCGAAGAGTGTTCTTCTCAAAATGTATGGTTAAGAATTTGTGAAATATTCCTGTTGCAATCATTTTTAATGAGCAAGATCACAGAATAGAAGATAAATCTACTCCCCACACTCCATGACGAAAGGACAAACGCAGGATCATTAGGGGTTCACAGGTACTACTACAAAACAGGCTTGAAGCCAGCCTGGGCTACACAGGATACAGGGTTCAAACAATCAAGTAACAAAGAGGATAAATCAATATAACTAGCAGATTTAAGTACACATGAGAAAGAGAAAGCAGAAAGATAACACTATGAATGTACAGTATCTAGAGGTCACACTGAAAATCTGTCTGGTATTTAGTAGAATGACTTTTCTTTCAATTTGAGCAAGTGTAGGTTTATTTGATTTAGAACTTGTCTTCTTTGTTACCTCAGTTAACAGCTAATTTTTATCAAATGCTTAAAATTTTTGAGGATACACTAGTATTTAGCTTCATTTGGACATCATAGATACTAACACTGCCATTGTTATCAGTAATATTTCAAAGACACAATTTACAAACATTGAAAAATATTCCAATGATGTCAGAATTTTCACATATCTCATTATAATTTTCCTAGAAAAACAAAGTGGATATTTTGGCTATTTTTTTTAAAAAAGATGCATATTATATTAATCATGTTCGCACAATTTGTCTATTCAAATAGAGATTCACTAAACACCACTGGAAACATTGATCTAAAAAGGTTTTGGGTTTTAAATTGCCAAGAAGCTTAAAGATTAATAGCTTTTTTAAAATTTCCATTAGGTACAATATCATTTTCCTTACTCATGTAGTAAATTAACATACACATCTCTGTGAAGAGGGGATTTATATTTTTAACGTTAATTAAAAAAAGCTTATCTTCATTTCAAAGAGTAAAATTCCTTTGAAACGTTTCATTGAGTGAGATACAATCTACAAATATGCTTGTGTGCTGAGAGTTTAATCTTTTATTATAAGCTTCTGGAAAAGTATCTATGCATGTAAATCATTGCATGTAAAATGTCTTCCAGTTAAGCTGCTTAGAGGTTAATAGAAGCCTATGAGCAAAAGGCATCTAATGCTTTATAATTTTGCAAATTAAACTGTAAAGAAGTGGAGGCGAATTTCTTAAAGCACCAACTGCCAAGGACTACAAATTTCTGCCAGGTCTTGGACACTGATGTGGGAATATCTACAGACTGAGCAGTATTTTTTTGCCAGGAGAAAGGATCTGGCCCAAAGAATACAGCATATTGTGAATCATGCACTCTCATGAGAGCCAAGACTAGATGGAACTTTCTTGCCAATTTCACACCTAATTACTAAAATTTTTAGCAAATGTATTTTTAAATATCTGGATAAAGTAGTATATCTGCTAACCAATCTATATTTTTTGTAGCCAAAATATATGTATGAATCAGTATCAGTTTAAGGTCCCTTTCATTATTCACATATAAAATTGCTAGTATCCAGTTTCAGTTGACTTCAGGTCCAAAGAGGAGGTATGGAGTCAGTGAAGGAAGGAGACTGAACGATTTGAATTGTGAGATGACTTCCCATTTATTGAAAATAGGCTGCCCCTTATATATTCTACGATTGCATGATAGCTTAATCACAAACAATATTAAATTCAAAGTTAATGATTCCAGGATGAAAGTAGTCATCAATGCCATTACAGCATTTTCATTTAAGCAAAAAGCAAAATCTAAAAAATTTTAGCATAAATCTAAATTTCTATTGTCCTCTAAGGTTCAGTAACCCAACCAGGCACCCTTTTACACTTCCTCCTACACAATCTGGTCTTACCTCTGTGGTGAGGAGGTATCAGATTTTGAGTCCTGAGAAACAACCCCATAGGAGCAATTTTTATTCCTCAAGGGGTTGTTGATGCAGTGTTTGTACCATGTAGCATAACAAGCATTGAGTTTTTTTCCTAACTGCATTCCTTCATTCCTTCGTCTTATAAAATGGGCCTGTTCCCCTCATAAGCTTCCAAAGGGTAGGTTCTAGCATCTTCCTCTTTTTCATTATATTATACCATTCTGATTCCTTCACTGAATCCTCCTGTATAATGCAGAGGGAGATTAAGCCAGTCTAACTTCTTCACAGAATCTGCTCCTTGTGGGGCATACCAGATCCAGTCATTCATATAGTGAGCAACTAATCCTGGGCACTATTCTATACCTATTTATTGAACTCTTGCCTTTAATGGCCTCAGGCTCTGGATCTGGGTTGTTTCTTCAGAGTGTGGTTCTTATCTTTAGGGCAAAGTGTGGCCAGTTATCAAATCTTTAACTTCTCTATTCTTGGTGTAATTAGGGGGCATCATGGGGATTCTTGTGTATGAATATGCAGTCATCGGGCTATGTGATTCCACATAGGTAGGGATTTATTTTTAAAGAATTATTTTATTTAAAGAGACTGCCATTGTGTACATTTTTCATTCTCCAGCAAACCCTGCCCAAAATTTCTCAAAGAAGAAAAAATCACAAAAATTAAAGTAAAGAATTAAGATTCTGGATAATTGTGATTTACAATGTCAAAATACTGGAACTTTGTCAAGTATCAGTGGTTGCTAAGAAGCCCGTGCCATAAAATAAAGTTAAAATGTGATGAGTTCTTTAAGAACTTTAGCATCATTCAATACTATTTTATGGAAAGTAGGAAATTTTCTTGGTCTAAATGTTTAATAACAATTCTGTGCTAAATATTGGCCATTTTTCATCACAGAAGTAAGAACTTTGAAGATTAAAATCTGCCACATCCTCAGGAATTAACTGTGCCTATTTCAAGACTATATATTCTTCATATCTAAAATAATCTAACTCTTTTCATTTCTTATTTATCTTCTAGAAACTCAGTCCTTACTTTTGTTGCACATATTCCTCAGTGGTGCTCATGAATAGTGGATAAGTCAGAGAATCAGCAGAGGATGGGGATATTAAGGCTATCAAATGTTACCAAATGTCACAGAAAAGGACAGATTTATTTATTTATTTATTTATGCTGCACATCCAAATCTCCTCAAGAAATCTGAATTTTTATAACAATTAACAGGAAAATTGTCAGGTTACTTTACCTCGTTCTATAATGTAACTTCAAAAAAATTATTTCCTGTGTTAATAAAAATGCTAGGCTCAAAGAATTTGAAATTTATGATAATGTACAAGAACAGGATAGATGCCTAGTAATATTCTAGTAATAAATCTAAAACTAACTTAGATGATGAATTTTTACCAGATCATATGAGAAATATTTATGAATAAAGCATATTTATGATTGGGAATATTTTATGAAAATAATCTAAGAAAACAAAATAGTTTTTGATTTTCTCCTTAGTTGTGAGGACAGACTTTTAAGCCATATTTGTAAAGCAATCTACCTCTCAAGCTCTTCTCTGCTAAAGGATTGAGAAGTAAGGATGACAAAGGGATATGGTGAAAGATGCACTTTGATACAGAGAATGGTCTCAAGTCCAGATCATTAGGACCACCTAAGCTGACAAACTTATGAGAGAAAAGGATGATTTTTTAGGAAGCAGGTATCAGTGGCATAAGTGGCATCTGAAAGTTGGTAACATTTTATGATCTGTTAAACCCATGCTAAATTTGTCAGTTGATTGGTGTCAAGTTTTTAGAATAGACTTTATATTTCAGCCAGTGAACTCCATGAAACATGATTATGTTACTCCTCTAAAGTTTCTATGAGTACTTCTGAGATTAAATGTTCCATGCCTGTTGATTTGTTTCCATTCTATCAGAGGTCTATGGACTTTTACACACACTGCCTATAAAAGCATGCCTACATATTCATATTGCTATTTTTATCATTATTCAATTTCTCCCACAAACTTCATATATCCCTTCACAATGGTTTCTTGATCATCCTGTAGCAACTAGAGAGCTAATTGGTTTGGGTTCATCAACAAAGCTTACACAACATCAATAGTGCCTGAAATATTCTAAGCACAGTTATGTACATGTTCAACATTTTTATGATTTGCTTCTGGTTTTTAAGGTGGGTTCCAAAGAGATGAACAGAAAGTACAGATGTTATGAACACAACTCAATTTCAGAATCTTAAATATATCTGAGATATCTTCACAAGTTACTATTTTCCTTCAATTTCTGATAATGATAAATTTTCACTAAATAATTCTAGAAAAATAACCACATCCAAACCTCAATAACGTATCCAAAAGAGTTTATTTGTTTTGTATCTGTTATTTCCAATCAATCATGCATGTGTTGAAAAGTTTTATTCTAAGGTTCAAATTGAAGGGTAACTCAAGATGAAACATATAAGAATTAAAGAAGAGAGAATGATCTCCCATCCTAGTACTAACCAGGCCTGACCCTGCTTAGTTTCCAAGATCAGAAGACATTGGGCATTTTCAGGGTGGTATGGCCATAGACTAATGGGTCCTAGCTAGAACAATAAGACAACAAAAGGAGGTCAAGGGGATACAAATTGGAAAAGAAGTCAAACTCTCACCATTTGCTAATGATATGATAGTTTACATAAGCAACCCCAAAATTTCTACCAAGGAACTCTTACAACTCATAAAAACTTTCATTAATGTAGCAGATACAAGGTTAACAGGAACCCTTTTTACACAGATGATAAATGGGCTAAGCAAGAAATCAAGGAACATCACTTTCACAATAGCCACAGAGAGCATAAAATATCTTGGAGTGACTCTAACCAAACAAGAGAAAGACTTGTATAGCAAGAACTTTAAATCTTTGGAGAAAGAAATTGAAGAAGACACCAAAAAGTGGAAAGATCTCCCATGCTCTTGGATGGGTAGAATTAACAGTAAAAATGACAATCTTACCAATATACAGATTCAATGCAATGCTCATCAAAATCCCAGCAAAATTCTTTACAGACATCCAAATAATGGTACTCAACTTCATATGGAAAAGCAAAAAGAGAGGATGGGGATAGTAAAATAGTAATGAAGAAATTCACACAAATATGCTCATATTCTGTCATCAATGTTGGCTTCAGAGCTTCAGAAGATGTAGTAACAATAAAATGGTCAAAAATCTGGTCTGCTGGGCGTAGAGATGAGTAATCCAGACTACAGTGGTATATACTGCATTGTATTTTCTCTTCACAGAGGAGACGAAATATCTCTGAACGACAGTACAATCTACCACAGTACTATAATCCTTTCATTCATGTTTATTGACTCAGAACCACTTGTTAACGGCAAGTGCAGGGGTTCCAAAACCTTTATCTGTTTTCTGTGGGTACTTTAACTTTTTTGCACTAACTTATATGCATACAAGCACATATACACCTAGTTAATGATAAAATAAATCTTAAGAGACTAAATGTATTCTACCTAATATGATGTATAATTCTGATATGTGAGTTAGTTAAAACAAGCCTTAAATTATCCTGAACTATTTTATAAAAGTGAAGGATATGCTTACCTCAGTCATATGGTCCACTATTCAAGATCTGAACTAAAAGCTACTAGCATGGCCAAGTATCCACTCTTCTAATACCATGTGAACCCTATCTGTCTATTCTACCAGTAATAAAATGATGTATAGTTTTCCTGTGTTCTGTATGAGACCCACAGTAATATTCTGCAGTCGTGGTGTATTACATAGTAAAATTAATACTGTCCTCCATTTTTGCAATCTATTCCATATGGGTGCTGGTAACTGAACTCATATCCTTTGGAAAAGCAAAACTGCTCTTATCTATGGAGCCATCTCTCCATTTTTAATCAGGGGTTCCCCTCGACCAACACTTTGACAGGGCAAGAAAGCACAAAGTTCCCTCCATCTTTTATTCTTGGTGAGCTTAGTTCAGGTATGCTAGAAATTGATCTCTTTGGTGAAGAAGCCCACGTAAAGTGAATCAACTCTACTCTAAGAACCAAAGTTCAATATGCCCTAGCTAACATTTCCTAGCTTCTGTTAAACTGCATGATTGTGCAGAACCCATTTAACTGTTTATCTTAGGCTCTGTGAAATTGTTTGATTCAAACTGCTTACTTAGGCAAAGCTCCCCTGCAGCTGCTGAGAGAGATGCCAGAACATGGTTTCTGCCTTTAAAAAGCTTTGTTCTAAATATTAGGGTCCCACCTAAGTTCCCTAACACTTGAGTGTGGACACAGCCAGTTGGAATAAAGACTTTCAATCAGTTGTACAGTGTGCCTGAGAGGTATTTTCTAGTGAACTATCCATAACAACTTTTCCCAGAATCTTTACACCTCCCCATTCATCTAATTCCACACCCTTTTACTCTCTCTTTAAAAACCAAACAACCAGGAACCCAGACACTCATGACCTCTCCTTAACTGGGATAAAAATGCAAAATAAAAAATATTGTTTTTTTAATAAACAAATTTAAAAAGAAGCAAGCAAGCAGGAGAAGAAACAAAAAAAGTTGATTTAAATAAACAAAGCACGCACACACAAAACAACATCCCACAAATACAAAACACATAATCTGAAAACAAACTATGAAAGCAAAAGACTAGTATGACAAAATATATGCAAAACAAGACAGGGCAATATGAGAAAAATACTATTGAATTATTTTCTGTTGGTCATCTGCTGCTAGGGATAGGACATACACTTAAGTGTGCTTAATATTCTCAATAAGAGTGCTCATGTCCATTTCTTTCTTTCAACGTTGAGATCCATTCTGTCTTAAACCTGTGCAGGCCCTGTATAGTTCACCAAGGTCTTAAGGTTTTTGGAATTATACCATCCAAATAAGAATTTAGTATAATCAGGGACTGAAAATCACTGCCTCTGTTAAATTAGGACTCACAATGCTGCATTATAGATGGTAATTATAGAATGTACATAATAAACATGAAGAATGTATGGTGAATTTCATTGTCATTGTATATGAGCCTTCCTGCTATGCTCAGCCTATGTTCTGGAGAAAGGCAGCCACTTTGCAAACAATGATTATCCAATTTCTGCAGCAAGTACAGTGCACTGGTGGATCTTTATAGGTCAGATTATTGCTTCCAAGCTTGGGATATTTATAGTGCTCTACTTTCCAGGAGAAGTGCTGACATTGCTGTGCTATCTTTAACTTTTGAGCTCAGATAACTGATTGGACTGATAACATTAGTTCCAGCTTTTACATTTAGTCTTTTCTTTTTTCAGAAACATTTTGTGAATCATTCTACCTGGCTTCTTGCACAAATGCCATGTCTATCAATTCAAAAAAATATGTGTTTCCTATTTCTTTTCTTACCCTGACACTTATACTTTATCTTGAAAGAAAAAATGAACACAGAATTTATTAGATTACCTCTCTCAAATCTGAAAAATATTGTGTGTTCTCTAATTGATTGTAAGGATTATTTTCAGCTAGAGTCTTTTAAAAAGAAAACAATATATGGGCATATATGCTCAAACAAATTCAAAGACCCAGAAAATGACCATAATAGTCAGAATTTCTGGAATAAATTCTTCAATAATGAGAGGATCAGTTCACAAAACTGACAGTGCAAAACATAAGAATAATGAAGGTAGTTAGCACCCGACAGGTTCGTCAGCAACCTTAAAACAGCCTCCTTGTGATGCCTACAGACCAGGGACGAAGCTTATTAAAATGTGCAAGATTTAATGTAAACATGCAAAAAGACACAATAAGACATCAACATTCAAAACAAACTTTTATTAATTACATATCCATTATATTTAAAAAATAAGTCTTATTATAACATAAGAAAATGAAAATTCTTTGGTAATTTCAATAGCCAATGAAAGATGTTCATATTTATGAGGCCTAGATTCCACTTATGTGAATAAATTACTCAAACACACCCTAAAAGTCATGATGATTCTGATGAACTCCAGTCACTTCTCTGGGATACCTCATTCAATTCAACCTTCTGAGACAAGTGTTTTTAGTTGTGTATATTGTGACTACTGACATTACAAGAACAGTTACTAATCCTACAATAAAATCACAGCTAATTAATCTTACAGTGTTTGCTTCGCTTCTCTATGCATCCTAGCTTGCGACACAATCACCCACATTCTGGCACTATTTTATGATGTTTCCATGAGGAAATATTTACATTTATTTAGATGTTTGATACTGAACTGGTATTCTTTTAGTCTTTATTATGCATTCATTTAGTGTGTTTGTGTGTGTGTGTGCTACACTTGTTTTGCGGCGATCAATCTTTGATACACATACACATCGCCATCTACAATGTCTTAAGATGCCAGAGATCATCATTACATGTCCTCTTCTATCTTTTTCCATTTTAGTTTTTACGACATAGTTGTCATTGAACGTAATGGTTACTAATTAGTTTGAGAGAGTCATTGGATCTATAAGTCTCCTGCCTCAGAGTTTGGGTTAAGGTGGTGTACTTCGTTGCCCACATTCTTTTTACAATCTAAACATGGGTCCTCATGAACTTTACCACTAACTTCTTTCCACAGCCCTTGTATCAGTATTTAACATGAAATATTTAAAAGTTTAAAAAATAGTTTTCAAGATACTTTTTTCTATTAATATCAATTAACACTTTGCCAAAAGAAGGCTGTTTTTAAAGGAAAACACATTTTAGAATTAATAAGACAATGTTTATTTTCTGTAGTAAATGAGCAAAAAATTATTAAGTTTCTAACAATATGAAACTGGAAAAGATTACCTTTTTAAAAACTGGGGATTTTTTAACTGCATTAAACAAAAGAAATAGAAAGTTATTATCCTACATTACTACTAAAGCATTTTATAGTCCTTAAAAGCAATACTTTCTACTCAAAACCAGGGTCTGGCAAAGTATGTGGAAGAAACTCCCTTATGGAACTGCAAAATGTTGACAGTGTACAAATTCAGGAAGGGGAAGCAAAGTAAACATAGAGATGTCATCTTACCAAAACAAAATATGTTTTTTAAGCACCGGCCTGTACATAGTGGCTGAACACTGTAGAATACAGCCATCAATGAGTTCACACTATCAGATCAGTTCATTTATATACTAAAATTTCTTATTAGAAAACTATTGAAATCTCAGTGATATGAGAGGACATGTGTAAGAAGATGACAAATCTAGACCTTGGTGGTAGTATTGTGACCACAAAAATATACTTATCACAGGTGGGGATATGTATGAAAATATCATCAGCCTACAGTCACCTTTTCTCAAATGGTACACAGAAACTTCAAGTTCTCGGCACACATTTATCAGTAGGTTGAAGAACATTCAAGAATTGATGAGTAACAAACTGAAGACCTTATATATACTAAATAAGTATTTTCCAACAGAATTACTGCCATAGCCTACAATAAATTTTAGTTAAATATCTCATAGATAAATTTTAAAATGAGATTTTAAATAAAATAGATGGAAAGAGATCATCAATATTAGGGTTCAAATTAAGGAAATAGAAATATAGTCCCAAGAATCAAGGATAGAAAAAAATCCTATTTTCAAAGATCACAAAGATTGTTAAATATTTAGCTAATGAACAAAGAATGCAAATCAATAAATTTGATGTGAAATTGGAGACATTACAACAATTAAGACCTTCATAAGCTATGATTTCTAGTTCTCAAGTAACTTTGACACAAGCCACTTTCTGATTACCTCTTTGAAAGGTGTAAATGTAATATACTCTTTTATTTCATAGTCAAAATACTATATACATTTTTAAATTTTTGATTCAAAAATCCAGAAGAGATTAATTCTCCAATAATGAACATATCTTGTTGATTTACTCCTGTTTCATTTAATTGATGATGACTCTGTTAACATGAAAGGGCATGCATTGGCATATTATTCTATATGTGCTCATGTTAGCATTACAGGCAATCATAAGAGGAAAGAGCCTTCAAGAGGGATCACTCTCCAAATAATTAGTTTCAGAACCTAAAAAGCAAATGATGTATTAGCTCAATAAAGTAATATTGAATAACTTGTCTATCATAAGTTAATAGCGATATTTTCTGTTTAGGGTTCTATTTTGTGATGCAGAAGCACTGGTGGTTTGCAATGCATTATGTATCCTAATGCTTACAATGACATTGCCTTTCTTCTGCTTCTTAGAGTTTTGTGACTGAATGGAAAATATCTTTAAAGGATCAGGATAATTTGATAGGCTCCGTGATCATGAGTACTGTCTTAGTTAGGGTTTCTATTGCTGTGAAAAGAACCACGAATAAAGCAACTCTAATAAAAGAAAAACATTTCATTGAGGCTGGCTTACAGCGGCAGAGGTTTAGTCCATTATCATCATGGCATGACATGGAAGCATGCAGGCTGACATGATGCTGGAGAAGGAGTTCAGATTCCTAATCTTGATCCTCAGGAAGTAAACAGTGACCCTGGTCATGGCTTGAGCATAATAGACCTCAAAGCCAATCCCCACGGTGATACATTTCCTCAAACAAGGCCATGTGTACTTCAACAAGGCCATGCCTCTTAATAGTGTCACTCCCAACAGAAGCTATTTTCTTTAAAACCACCATAAGTAGCAAGTTGTTATGTAGAAACTACTAGCAATTCAAGGCATTCTTAAATATTTTGTAGTAAACTTTAATTTACCATAAATCAGATAATTAAAGCATTCTTTTAGAAAAACACATAAATGCAAATATTCTAATATTACTGTAAGTATAACCTGTCATATCCACCCTGCTGTGTAACTGTATATGTGTGGAGGAAGGAGGTGTCTCCGTAGCTAATAATCTTACTTGTGTCAATCATATATTAAATACTATGAATAGTTAAAATCTTTCCTACTCTAAGAATTTTTGCATATTAGAAAATAATCAGCAAATGCTGCCTTTCTTTTTTTCTGACTTTGTAGAATATTTGAAAAGGCTTTTGTATACATGTCTGAATTTCCCTCAGTTGCTAGCTATGTATGAACAGAACTTGAGAGACAATATGAGATTTCCTATGTGAAAGAAACATTTTCATTGTCATTTCAGAAGTTAAAATTTAAGTAAGAAACTATAAGAATTTTAAAATGTTTGAAATGTACAGAACCTTATTGGAGGTGAAATGCCTAAAAAACTTTCATAAACTTGTGATGTTTCATTTTATTCTGGATGAATATTTTAATAGTTTTGTGAAAATATCAAATTCACTTTAGCAAGACAGTAACTTCTAAAGAAAACAATTATTTTTCCTTTATCGGACGGTCTTTTCTTGAAATATTTTCTTTTATTTATTAAATAGCTGAGTATTCCAAAACACCACTTCTGATGTCATCAATATGACTCTGGTGCACATTGCAGCCCACAGACTGTGCAGTACCCAGAATCTTTTTAATAGTTCCAGAAAGTTCTCTGACTAAACACCAGTGTTGTATCTTCCAGGTAATGTTGACAATATTGTTTAAAGTAATATTTACTTTAAAAATTACTGTGTCTAATGTTCTTCTACTTTTTTTCTGCCTCTTGGTGTCTCATTGAGGGCTTTGATGATCAGGACAGAGACAGAGAGCGCCACCTCAATCTGGGTCTCTCTGTTCTGCATGGTCAGTTTCACTGTAATCCGCAGACCTTTCCAGTCACCAGTTGCTTGGCTATGTAATCACCAACTTTTTTTGGAAACAGACACAGGGGACTGATCTTGGGGCCAAAGGCAGATGTGGCACCGACCTCACATCCAGTGCACCTCAAATACATGACATTTTTCTTGTTGTGGTCAAATTTTTTGGCATGGTGGTGGTAGCTGGTGTTAGATGGATGGGGATTCAGGATGATATAAGTTACACCATAACCTCTGTAGCCAAAAGCCAAAAACATTTACTCCCCAAACACAAGGGCACCAACATTTATAAAAAAATATTACTGAATGTAATGCATAATATTTTTAATGTGGTCTTGGATTCTGTTTGTCAGAATTTTATTGAGAATTTTTGCATCGCTGTTCATGAGCAAGATTGGTCTATAATTCTCTTTCTTGGTTGGGTCTTTTTATGGTTTTGGAATCAGAGTGACTGTAGCTTCATAAAAAGAGTTTAGCAATGACTCTTCTGATTCTATTCTGTGAAACACATTAAGGATGAGAAAGAAATTAGTGAAACAACACCATTAAAAACTTCACAGATAATATAAAAATTACTTGTATAACTCTAACCAAGCAAGTTAAAGACCTGAATGGCAAGAACTTTAAGTTTTTGAAGAAAGAAATTGAAAATGAAGATACTAAAAGATAGAAAGATCTTCCATGATCATGGAACAGTAAGATTACCATAGTAAGGATCTTTCCAAAAGCAATTTACAGAATTTTGCAATTCCCACAAAAATTCCATCACTATTCCTTATAAAACTTGAAAGAACTAAACTCAGGTTCACATAGAAAAACAAACAAAGCTAGTTTAGCTAGTGGTGTGGGAGAATTGTCTGTATTCTGTCATTCATGTTTTAAATAAACACTGATTGGCCAGGCAGGAAGTGTAGGTGGGAAAACCAGACAGGAAGTAGAAA